>PITA01030505.1:0-16398 GCA_004023965.1 Spilogale gracilis | reverse complement strand
TCTGTGTCCTGGATGGAGATGTGGTCAGTCTGTGGGTGCCTATAACCCGCACTCTTTGAGCGCAGACGTCTGGGGAACAGGACAGTCAGTGGGGACAGTCTGGGGACCAGGACAGTCACTGGGGACATGGGTCTGGCCGATGTTGCCATTTCCTCGGGGGGAAGTGAGCTCTCAGCAGATGTCCTCCCCCCAGCCCAGCGGGGTCCTGGGAGTGGCATGCTGAGGGTCAGCCTGGAGGGGGTCCGGCTGGTGGGACCCCAGTGCGGAGCACTCTGTACGGCATCCTTGTGTCTTTGCTCTGGACGTGAAGTCCATCACCCTCCTTGAGGACCTCTGTCTGCCTTGGACTCCGGCCACAGCGGCGGATGCTTGGTGACCTTCGCGCCGAGTCCCTGTAGTGACATTAAGCCCGAAGGGCCGTAGGGCCCCGCTGACCAGGGCTGATTCCATGGGACTGGCATGGCTCTTTGCCATGTTCTCGGGTTCGAGCACAGTTTGCGTCTGTCCCATGTCTGATTCTGGAGGTTTCTCTGTAGGGCAGCCCCGTGCGATCCAACATTTGGGGCACGGAGAGGGGGTGCTTGCCAACACCCACATCCGCCCTCACTCTCGTGGCGCCGTCCGGGCCTGGTCCAGGGCGGCCCTGATTCCCCGAGGGGAGACCTGGTTCGTGCTCTGGAGAGGGGGGCACTCCCAGCCACCTGTCCTGGAGGTGTTACCCGAGCGAGCAGGCAGCTCAGCCCCGGTGCCCCTGAGGTGCCCGTCCCTGTGGCGTGCTGGTTCCCGCATCTCGCTGCCATTTTCTCTGGGGCAAGGCAGTGAGGATCCGGGGGGTCTCTGGGGCCTCTCCGTCACCGTCCTACCCATGCTCCCCAAAGAGCCCTGGTCTTGCCATGCCTGGGTTGGAAACCCACAGAACAGACTGACTCCTCGTTGAGCCGTTCAGAGCCCTCCCCGCCTCCCTCAGGGGGGTGGCTGTCTGACCCTCGGGGGGGGGGGGCTGCCTGGCCTGCGCGGACCCCCTTGGACGAAGCCGGCCCTGTTAAAGGCTCCTGGGTGTGGGGGCCCCGGGCGGCTTGTTCGGGGACGCATCCAGCCCTTGGTTTTGGCTCAGGGCACGATCCCGGGGTTGTGAGATCGAGCCCCACGTCGGGCTCCTTGCTCAGTGGGGAGTCTGCGTCCTTCTGTGTCGCCCGTGCTTGCTCTCTCTCTAAGATAAATAAACCCTTAAGAGGACCTTCCTGGGTGTGTGACGGTGTGAGCGCGGGCTTTTGTGCAAACGGGAGTCGGGAGGAAGTAACGGCCCGTTCATGCAGTGTCTGCCTTCCGGGCGCACAGCGACGTACCCTCCCAGGTGTCATTTCCACTAGAGGGACGTCACGAGGTTGCCTTCTCGTCTTGACCTCTCTCTGCGGCTGATTTCCTGCCGGGACTAGACTGTTCTGGGCCCTGGCTCTCCTCACCAGTGATGGAGGAGGTGTGAGTGGACCTCCTTGTAGGGAGCCGTGGGTCTCGGCGCTGTGTCTGCGGGCTGCTGGGCGGTGACGGCCTTTCAGCCTCCTGGTTCTCCATGTCGCGTAAATCCCCACATCAGGAGCAGAACCCACACTGCTTATGGCACGACGCTGTCCAGGTGGTTGGCGGTGTGAGGGGCACGGCCGGCGCGTAGCCTCTCCCCGCGGTGCTCTCGGCCCGCCAGGCCTGCGGTAGCCTCAGGATCTCCCTCCACCCCGCTGAAGCCCGATCCACTTGGCGAATGCACTGCTCCCGGCGGAGTGTCAAGGTCGGAGCGGCAGTGCCTCCCGGTGAAAGCCGGCGAGACCACCGTCCACGTGGGACATAGTCCTGTACGAAGATGAGATTGCTCGCGGCCACTCCTGGGTTTGCTGAGACCCGGGACCCCCAGCAGCCTGGTTGCCAGGAAGGTAGCCACGCTTTCCCAGCTCCCTTCCCAAGAGAGCTCCTGCTTTGGGGAAGCAGGGGCCCTGCTCAGCCCTCCTGCCCGGTGTGCCTGGGTGACTGACCTAGGGAATGGTGTGCTGATCAGAATTCCTTGGGGAGGGTGTCCCTTTCAGGATGAAGACAGCACGCGGCCTTCACCCTCTGTCCTTACCTGGGCCGTGGCTGTTTGCCTGCTGATGAAGCCGTCTCTATTGCGAGGCGGAGAGCTGTCTACAGAGGTGGGGGGCAGCGGCCGGGGTCCTGGCGGGGTGTCCCGGGGCTGCTTCTCTGTCCTTACCCCCTCTGGACCTTCCTTGTACCCTAGGCACACAGACCCTTGCTTACGTAGACCCCTTAGCCTGTCTTACAGCTGGGCGGGCTCCTGGCACAGTGAGAAACCTAATCAGGTCTAACTTCAGTGATGGGGGACGGAGGAAGGAGAGGCGTTTTCCTGTAGCAGGTCGTTGATCTTGTTTCTTAGGAGGATGGCGTCTGTGATCAGAGAGGAAACGTGAATGGTTATCAGGGTTAAATCAGATCGGTTTGTGAGTAGGGGCTTACCCCTGACTCCTCTCCCTGTTTGTGGACCTCAGGCGGTTCTGTCCTCGGTGGGCTCACCTGGATGGTCTTCACTCTTGTTCTGCTCTAGCCCTTTCCCAGCGCTGGCTTCCGGACCTGCGGAGGCCAGAGTATCTTTGGGGGCCCTGTGGATCCTGTCTAAACCAGCGGGGCCCTTTGATGGGCTCAAGGGAGGGAAGCCGCCGCCAGTGAAGTGGAGGGCAGGAAGAGGAGCCCGTAATGACCCAGGTGCTGCTGGGTGGGATGGCGGCCCTCTCCTGCCCACCCCCTCCTGGGCCTGGTCACGGACTGCAGGTGCACCCAGGGAGTCCTGGCAGGAGGGGCAGCTTGGGGTGATGCTCAGGCCCTGGAGCTGCGGGCCCAGCTGCAGTTGTGCCTTGGCCGTTTTGGTCTCTGTTTTGTCGTCTGTGAAATGGGTCATAACTGTATCTCAGCCGCAAGGTGGTTGTGAGGACCAGTGCTGCACACGCGGAATCACGTCTGGTAACGACGGGTGGGACCCTCCGAGGGTTAGGACCGCTGAGTTCTGGAAGGAGGGGGACAGTACCCGTGCAAATGACGGCTGCCCACTGGGGGCTTTTCATCTGTCCAGAGCTCATCTGCTTGCTTTTCTTGGAGTAGTTCCTTATTTTGGAGCGAATGAGTTGGTTTTCATGTATTTCATTTAGAAGCAACTATTCTAGTTTTCCAGGTTATGAAAATGTTTTCTGATCTGTCATTTAAGAAAATCTCGGGGCGGGGGGCACCTGGGTGGCTCAGTTGGTTGAGCCACTGCCTTCTGCTCGGGTCATGATCCCGGAAACCCGGGATCGAGCCCCACATCGGGCTCCCTGCTCGGCGGGAAGCCTGCTTCTTCCTCTGTCACTCCCCCTGCTTGTGTTCCCTCTCTCACTGTGTTTCTCTCTGTCAAATAAATAAAATCTTTAAAAAAAAAAAAAAAGGAATTTCTCAGTTGGCCCCTTTTCAGGGAAATTCAGTGGTGACCTTGGTTGTTTCACTTCATTATCACCTAAGGCAATATCCTCCAGTATTTAATTACCTTTAATTGATGGGTTTTCATTAAAAAATAAATTTTATATAATTTCATGGTAATTTCCTTCCTTCTTTCCTTCCTTTTTTCCTTTCCTTCTTTTTTCTTTTTTCTCGTATTTTGGACGACTGCTCCCCATCTGTAAGTAATCGGTGATTCAGTACAGTCTTGAAACGTGGCGTTTGTTGTGTTGGACGGACTCAGAGCTGACTGCCAGCGCTCTCCGCAGGACCCCCGGCCCCAAGTGTGTGAGGCCTGGCAGGGCGTAGGGTCTTCTGCAAATTTAGGGCGGTTTTTCCCCTTTCTCTTCCTCCCAAACCTTGTCCTCCCGCCTGCCCCTCCTCCCGCCTCCCTGGCATTCCGCCCGAGCCTTCCGCCTTCCGACAGCCCCAGGGAGCGGGGAGGGCGAGCCTGTGGGCAGAGCCCCGGGCCGCTCAGTCAGGACCTGGCCGACCAGCTGCCCGCCAGGGGGAAGGCACAGTTTGCGTCTGCGCTGCCCCCGGGTGTGTGATGGCCTCTTACTCATCGTCATGGGACTTGGCGTCGGTGTGAGCGGAGCCGGCAGAGGCGGGCACGCCACCGGCGTCCCGGCCGCGCTGATGGAGGGGCTGTGTGCCTGCGCGGGCGCTGCCAGGCGGCGTGTGACTGGCCGTGGGCAGCGTGCCCGGCCCAGGCCGCGGCTGGGACTCAGGCTGGCAGATTTCGGTTTTCCTAGTGGAGCCCCAGGGCCCGGATGGGAAGGGGGGCTGGCTGCCCAAACCTCCCCTGCGTCAGGGCGGGGTAGAGGGGGTGCGCAGGTAGGGGCTGCTGGCGGGGCCTGGGGCCTGCAGGGCGGGGAGGCCAGGTACCTGGGGGAGGGGTGGGAGCTGGAGGCCAGTAGGCTTTTGTCTGGGGCTTGCCCCTCCATGTTGCCATGGCGATGTGCCCCCTCCCTTAGCTCAGGGAGCTCCTGTCCCTTTCTCCCTGCTGCACGGGGCTCAGGATCCCCTCTTGGTCTGCTCTCTGCAGCTGTGCCCTGTGCAAGAGGAAGCCTCTGGGCTCTGTGTCTCGTGTCTGCAGGTGTTTCCACGGGGACTCCCGGGCTGTGTGCCCTCTCAGGCTGCTCCGGAGCGTGCTTGTGCACGGGGGGGCTCGGCGTGCCCGCGGCCTCGGTGTGGGGTCCAGCTCACTCACGGGCATACTCCTTTGGCATTAGGACTCCGTAAAAATGCAGTCATGTCAAACTTTAATACAGCCGTTCTTCGGCACCAGACACCCCAGCTGCAGACTTGGAGCCGGTCCTGGGCTTTAGTTCATCCGCAAAAGATTGAAAAACTCTTGAGTATATAAGGAACTCATACAACTCATAGCAAAAAAACAAACAATCCAATTAAATGTGGACAGAAGTCATGAACAGACATTTCTTCAAAGAAAACCTACAGATGGCCAGCCAGCTCATGAAAAAGGGCTCAGCATCCCTAATTAGGAAATAAAAGTCACAATGAGGTTGAAATCCGCTCCTCCTGTTAGAATGACTGCTATCGAAAGCATGGATTTGCTGACCCTGGGGGTGACGGGCGACTGCGGTCCCTCATCCTGGGCTGAGCGGCAGCGGCCTCACCTGGGGGCTGGTTTAGGCGTGTGTGTGTGGATGAGGCAGAGAAGTCCCAGGGGAAGGCAGTGGCCCTCCTCCTACCCCATGAGCGCGGGCCCTCAGGCACGTGAGCAGTGGCTCCAATAGCAGAGGACGGCTTTGAGCACAAACATTTGGTCTTCTAGACTTCTTTCTGGGAGTATCATCTTGTCACGGTCAGTACAATGAAAACTCAGGAGGTATTTTTAGAGATAATATATTCTATTTTTTAAAGTTACCAGAGAACTGAAGTCCGGGGCCCTGCTCTAACGTGCACCTCCTTTCCCTTGGGGCGGATTTTGGTTGTATGGAGAGGCTTGTGACTAGGGCGTCCTGCTTCTGTGGCCGGTGTGGCCCGTGTCTCTTTGGCCTGACTACCCCTCAGCCTCCTCCTCCACGCCGACCTCATCCAAGGTCTACACCACATCCTGTCCTCCGAGATAACTACATCCAATGTCTGTACGACAGCCCCCTCCTCCATAAGCTGACCGCATATGATGTCTACACGCTCTTGGTCTCTTTGTGCTCATGTTGTCTGTCTTGCGTTGTTTTGGCTCCACGCAGACCTGGGCTTTGTCTCTTCTGATGCTCTGGGGACCCCTTGGGTAGCCCTAGGCCCTGCTCTCACAGAAGCCGTTCCTCTCAGTCTGCTCGGTGTTGGGAATGGAGATCTGCTTGGTGAACGTCGGAGCTTTGCGATTTAGAATGAGAACACAGAATGTCAGTGGACAGTGCCTGGCTCGATGTTGGTGGTGACCTCAAGTGCTGTTGGAGGTTGGCAATCTGCAGTTTAGGTCGAGGACGTTGAAGCTGCTTGAGTTTGGACTCACTTGTGTCTTGCATCAAATAACCCCAGGTCTAGCGGTTTCTCCAGAAATGCTTGAGTGGTTGGACTGAGCTTAGTGTCCCCACCCTGATGTAGAAGGGCGGTCACTGAGCACACTGCAGGGAGGACACGTGTCTCGCCCTGATATAGTAAGAGGCATTTCAGACATCATAATCCGGGTCAGTACTGGGTATTTAATCAAAGGACCTCGCACGGACGCTTTGTTGGGCCGGTGATTGCTGCACTGTGTTTTCTGGCTGGTGGGAAGGAGTGACCTTTCTCTTCTGTCTGTTCCTGGCGGGGAGAGGGGAGGGGAGGCACTGTAGGAGCCTGGGCGCTGTGTGGGCAGGTCCCCCGGGCCAGAAGAGGTGGCTGCTTCTCCCGTCCCTGGCGGTGTTCAGAGAGGCATCAGTAATAGGAACCCTAAAATAATGTCCACGGGCAATGAAGCAGGTTGAAGGACACAAAGAACGATGTCTGCACGTACGTCAGTTCTCGATTTTGTGGGTTTATTGGACTCTTTTTGAGCAAAAGAAAAAATATCTGCTAAACTACGCTAAAGAAGGTAGATGTTGAAACACAAACAAAAACCGAGAATAGGGTATTTAAAAAATACCTTTTTGTTTGTTCTTAGATGTGGACTTTCCGAGCAGAATGTAACGCCATTAGTTCTGTATTGTAAACACTCAGTCTTTCTGGGGGCTCCGTGTGTCTGTCACGGCTCTGCACCAACAGGGAACGTCCACAGGGCTGTCTGCCCCCCACGCAGCCCTGGACCTCAGGGGTGCAGACACACCTGTGCCGCCCGACGATGCCGAAGCAGGTTCCATGCCGAGCCACTTGTTCCCCGCACGGACGAGGCTGAGGGAGGGCAGAGCGCGTGCCGGGGTCGCCTCGTGGGCTGCCTTGCCCGGTGATGAGGCCAGAGCTGGCCGCGAGCAGGGTCCTCCTTTCTCATCCCGTTCCTCCCCCTCCTCCCCCCACGAAGGGCTGGGCACCCGTGGGAGCTGCGTCTGGAGCTGGCCGCGAGCAGGGTCCTCCTTTCTGATCCCGTTCCTCCCCCTCCTCCCCCCACGAAGGGCTGGGCACCCGTGGGAGCTGTGTCGCTCGCCAACCGCTGCTGTGGGACCTGCTTGTCAGGGTCGTCGCGCCCTAGCTGTGAATCCGTCTGTGGCCCTTGGGCCTGGGTGCCTCCCCGTCTCCCCCAGAACCGAACACATGTGTCCGGGACTGTTCGGTTCTTCCTCTCCAGGGCCCTGTGTCTCCCCAGGACCAGCTCGCCGCGAACACGCCCTCTCGGGGAAGCAGACCCCAGTCTAGCACAGTTCGCTGCAGCGACCAGGCCAGCAGGCCAACCCAGCGGGTGGCTTAAGCCAGCAAGGAAACTACCCGGCCAGGGAGGACATGTTTATTGAGAAGTTCAAACAAATTAGAATGCTTTTGAGTTTCAGGATTTTGTTTGACATAATTGATGCTTCCCACTCCGCTTAAAAACCATCCAAGGTAGTAAAATGTCTACATTCCATTAGACATTCCGTTTGTCTCTGGGGACCCTCTGCAGGAGAAGCAGAGCAGGCCAGTTTTCTTCCGTGTTGAGTGTTCTCGTCCTTGTCCTGCCCTCCTCCTTCCTTCCTGGTATCCGCTGGGATAACGCAGGGGATTTAGTCTTGCTTTGGGGAGACTGTCATGGTGGCTTTTATTCTCGCTCTGGTTATGCTCCGAGGCCTGGCGCCCCCGTGTACTGGTAGGGTCCCTTCTTCAGGTGTGGCGGTCTGCCCAAGAGGACCCCTGCCCGGGGCTTTGGAAATCGAGCCCTTCCCACACGCTGCTGGTTCGGTGAGGCTCTGGGAGGGGGCATAGAAAGCGGGTGGCTGCCGAGTGCCGTTTGCCGAGGCTGTTTGGAGTGCGGGGTGACTGGGCCCACGCGCACACTACCGTCCATGTGCAGCCGGCCAGTCCCGGTGGCTGGGAGGCAGGGAGCAGCCCCCTGAAGCGGCGGGAAGGGAAGCCGTGGACGTGTAAGGAGACACAAATCAAACGTTTGCTGCCCTAAACGAGGGAAGTCCGCTGCATCCAGGAGACGGGCTGCGGGCCCCCGAGAGTAGAGGCCACTGGCACGCCATCCCAGTCGGGGACACGTTCATGGGGCCGCATCCTGGTGGTGCCCGCGAACCCGTGGGGTGCGGGGCAGATGACGCAGGCAGACCCACCCGGGGTCCAGGGCGCACGGCCCGCACGAGGGCTCGGTGTTATTCTTAGTCCTGGTTGTGGGGTCCCAGGGAACTCCTCTGCGAGTGGATGGCGCTGTGGACACGGCTGTTTCCAGCCCCGCGTCCTCCGCTGTGGCAGAGCCCGGGCTGCGGCGAGCCTGCCCTCCACTGGAGCCTGCCGTCCACGCGCCACGCCGGATGTGAAAGCGGGGCTGTGAACGTGCATGTCGAGGGCTTCCTGTGGGGCATGAAGTCTGCTCTGGCTGCCCCTCAGCGCCCCGGAGTGGCTCCTAGCTCCTGGGTCTAGTGGAGATGGGGCACCGGCACCTGTCTCGGGGGGAGGGGCCGGGCTTCTGTCCAGCAGTGTGGGTTAACCAGGGTCCGGGCGCTGCATGCTGCCTGGGACCCGCTCGCTGTCCTTCCAGGCACACGCGCCCTGCATTCTCCCTATTGAACGCCCCCCCATGTGTGGAGTTCGTGACCCCTCCGACTGTCGGCTCTGTGCTGGGTTTTCTTGCCAGTAGAGATTGATGCTGTCCTGCATGTGGCTCTCGGAGGGGGGGGTCCTTGGGCTCTCGGAGGGAGGGGTCCTTGGGCTCTCGGAGGGAGGGGTCCCTGGGCTCTCGGAGGGAGGGGTCCTTGGGCTCTTGGAGGGAGGGGTCCTTGGGCTCTTGGAGGGAGGGGTCCTTGGTGAGCACGGCTCTCTGGGGGAGGGGTCCCTGGGATGTGGTCCCCCACAGGGTGATACTTCACACACACCTGCTCTGACCCCTTGCCAGGTCACTGGGGCACCCCACCTGGCTGCCCAGCCCCCTTGTTACTCTGCACTCTGCCTCCTTCGCAGCTGCTCTGAGAGGTGGTGATGGTAGAGTGAACCCTGGGTCCCTAGAGAGTAATTGACTTCTCTGTGCTTTGAAACTAGAATCCTTGTACGTATCATTCATTAGTTAACAAGAATGTGCTGCAACTTTGTTACGGAGCGTGGCAGACAGGATCGGGGCCCCTGATGTGCGCGTCTGCCTGTGGGGGGCCATGGCAGAGGTGGGCAGAGATTGCTGGTGAGGTGACCCACATACCGGCTGTGGATCCTAGGACGAGGGTCTGTGGAGCCAGACAGGGAGGCTGGGGGCAGATGGAGGAGGTGGGACTTGGGGAGGGGGCTCACTGGATGATCCCCGAGGGCCCCGCCATTCATTGCTGGCTGGGAAGCCCCATGGATGGCGGGCACCTGCAGAAGTGGGAAGGGGCAGGAAGATGGCCCCTGGACGTTGGCCCTGTGAGGCCCATCTGGGCCACATCTGGCCTCCCAACTTGTAAGATAGAGGTGTGACTTGAGGCTCAGCGCCGAGGCTGCAGCACCTCGTCCAGCTGCTGAAGCGCCCACAGCGAGGCTGTCAGACAGCCCTCCGCGGAGCTGGGCCACCAGAAGGAGCCTGGTTCCGGAGAGGGAGCCGGCCCTGCCCTCTTTCTTCCGAGGTGAAGGTTTTCACGGTTCAGCCCTGGGGCCATCGTGGGCTTGTGAGTTTGCTCCCTGTGGTGGAGAAAGGCCCAGAGTGGGAACGGCTGAAGGTGGTTATGAGCTTGCTGAATTCCAGCTTGGGAAGAAACACTGGAGTACTTTTCATCTGCGCCGTCCTCTCAGATTTCTAGTTCTGGAAAAAGCCAGAACCCTGCTCAGACTTTGAAGGGAGTGCCTCTGGGCGGTGGTGTGGCTGGGGCTCAGGGGCACCTGGAGACTCAGGCGTGTCTGTGCCGACGGGCACGGCTGCGGCGTTGTTTCGTGGCCGGGGAGACGCCGCGCGGTGGACCCACGTGCCGGTCAGTCTCCAGAGAGACTTTGTTCACGAATTATCCCAGGGTTTGGGAGTTGATCACAGAGGACAGTCTTCTAACGTCGATGCAGGAGAGCAAGCAGGACCTGTGATGACTCGGGGATTGCTGTCCCGCAGTCATGGCCACAAGCACCTGTGACGTGGGGGCGCGGCTCTGGGGTCAGCTGCGGCGAATCTGCATGTGAGCAGCAGCGGGGGGCGGGGCCTCTGAGACGTGTGGCTGGCCAGCCGATGCAGCCAGGGCCCCGTGCGGGACCGGGAGAGGCCGCACCAGGGGAGCGGAGTTCCGGTTTTGCCTCAGCAGACCCCCCTCTGTTTTGACGAGCCCCGGTCCGCAAGGACTCAGCCTGAGGCTTTCCTCACCGCATGCCAGAAACACTTATTTCTCGATGGAATGTGCGTGATGTATGTAAGTGAAGCCCTTGAATACCCAGAATATGCATAAGAAAATGTTACTCATTTTAAAAAATGCAAAAAGTCTTATATTTGGTAAAGTTTTAACTTTGACATTATTACTGTTGCGTCAACAGTTGGAAGCATTTGTTTAATTTGTCAGTTTTTAGCATTTATGTACAGCGCACATTCAGCAGCATCTCAGACTCTTCGGCGAGACCTGGCTCTGGGTCTGAGTGAGGCCGGTGAGCTCTGCGCTGCCCCGAGCTGCCGGCCAGGGCTCCCCTGTCTGCGTCAGCTGCGTGCTGCGCTTGGAGGCAAAGTGAATCACCTCCAAAGAGGCGGGTGCCGGCGCTCCCCCGTGAGGCCGTCGCAGTCCAGGACAACAACAGCAAACGCTCACGCGCTGCAGCGGCAGGGACGCCGTGGCCGGTGAGCCGTCAGCACCTGGCGGGCCGACGCTCACGAAGCTGAGCCCCAGTCGGGGAGTCGCTCTCCTCGGTGTTCACACGAGAGTTGAAGACTTACGTCCACACAGAGACTTGCACAGGACTGTTTCCAGCAGCTTTTTAAAAACTCTTTTTTTTTTTTTAAGATTTATTTATTTATTAGAGAGAGAGATCACACAAGTAGGCATAGCGGCAGGCAGAGGGGGAGGAGAAACAGCCTCCCCGCAGAGCGGGGAGCCCAACATGGGGCTCGATCCCAGGACCCTGAGACCATGACCTGAGCTGAGACCCAGAGTCGGATGCTTCACCAACTGAGGCGCCTGGGCGCCCCTCTTTCTAGTAGCTTTTGTCATAATTGCCAACACTTGGAAGCAACCAAGACGTCCTCCAGCAGGTGATGGACGACTTAACTGTGACGTCCACACAGTGGGCTGTTATCCAGCTAAATAAAGAGACCCAGAGGGACCGGACGTGCGTGCTGCTAAGTGAGAGACGCCGATCGGAGAAGGCTGCGCGCTGGGGTCCAGCTGCAGGATGCTCTGGCTGGGGGACAGCTGCGGAGAGGGACAGCGCTTGTCAGGAGCTGGGGGAGGGGGCGACCAGGTGGAGCCCAGGGGGTTTGGGGACAGGGAAGACGCTCTGTGTGGGGCTATAATGACACGCGCGTGTTGTGTGCGTCCGTCCAAACCCCTGAGTGCCCAGCACCGAGAGGGACCCTCCTGTCGACTGTGCAGTCAGGGTGATGATGACGGGCCGCTGTGCCTTCCTCCTCGGTAACCAACGCGCCACCGGCCGGGGATGTTGATAGTGGGGAGCTTGTGCTGTGGGGGACGGGGGTGCCTCTGTCCCTTCCCCTCTACTTTGCTGTGAACGAAAAACTGCTCTAACAAGACAAGCAGGATGAACAGACAGGCCGGCGTGGGAAGGACGGGCTTCCCGGAAAGAGGGCTCTTGCAGAGGAAGGGTCTGCTTGAGGCACCAGAGCGTGGGGAGGGGGCGAGCGCATAGGAGTTGGGTCCTCCTTGCTCCGTGTAAGGGGCGGTTGGTGAGAGTGTGGGGGTCCCGGGTGGCACGGGGGAGAGAGTTGAGGTAGGCAGAGTTTGTGTGGATGGCGGGTGTGTCCACTGTGAGCATCCGCCTACCCGCCCAGGGTTCACGTTGTATTTTGATCGTAGTGGAGCATCCTGAAAGGGTTTCCATCAGAGACGTGGCAGAGTGGCATGCCACTTGTTAGCATGTCTTGAGGACGGTGGTGGCCTCATCTGGCCTCTGCACAGCTCTCTGGGCTGGGCTCATTTATTGCCCAGTTTACATTTGAGAAACCCCGAGGGTCTGACACGTGTCCCCGCGGTCGCGCGGCTGGTTCGTGGTGCGGCCAGTATGCGAGCAGGTCCTGACTGCAGACCCAAACCCCAGCCGAGTGCTGGTCACCTCAGCCTGGGGTGGGGCGGAGCTACTGGTGACGGGGGCCACGGGAAGGAGCAAGGAGGGTCCTTATGCACTTGAGATGAGCGGCGAGGAGCTGAAGCAGCTGGCGGTGTAGGAGGGATAGAATAGAACATTCATGGGACGTCAGGAAGGCAGTCACACCACATGTGGCGGCTGCATGAGCGAGGGATGAGGAGGACCACGGTTCAGGATGAATCACAGAGAAGAGCGGGGTGACTTCTGTGGTTGTCTCCCTGAGCAGAGGTGGCTCCGTGGTGGCTAGTGTCCCTCAGGAGGGAAACACAGCAGAGAGGCTCAGTGTCCCCAGCTGACATCCAGAGGATGTGTGAGCACGGGAGACCAGCGCTCGGGTGGGCCCCACAGGCTACCACCGAAGGACATGGGCAGCCACCACTGAGAGGGATGGGAAACGGTTGGGCTGGGAGTGTGGACAGGTGCAGCTGCCGAGGTGGCCCTGGTGCCTCTGTGAGGCCTGTGGGTCACAGCGTTTGCTTGGGGGTGAACGCACCTTGTTCCAGAGTCCGTCGGGTCTGCCACTGTCTGGGAGGCTCTTAGCCAGCACGGAGGGGGTTGCAGTGCTGTGTGCTTGGGTGTGACAGCGAAATCACACCCCTGCACTGGTGACCTGGAACTACGCTTTCCTTTCCTTGCTTGGCTTTATTGAGCTGAGGCTCTTAAAATCAGACATTTGCACAGATAAATAATTTTTTAAAGATATTTATTTATTGTAGGAAGAGACTGTCATCTCAGAGTTTTAAAAAATGCTCATTAGAAAGTCCCCTGTAGACGAAGGTGCTAAATACGTTTCTGTTGACGTTACTGCTTCTGCCGGAACTGAGTCACATATGAACTCTCTTCTCAACGGTTGCTTTAAAATGCTTGCATTCGAATGGACCAAAAAAAGTGTTTTTAAACCTGCTTTCCCCAATCCGACATATTGGAAGGACACAGATTTGCAGAGGCAGGGAATTTTTTGCAGAGGGCATCTAGGATGCTACAGCTGGACGGAGCTGTCTGGATGATTCCGGCAGGTTTCCCTGGAGGGGAATCTCTTACTGTCGACAATCACCACACGATGACGTGCAGGCCCTTCCAGCTCAAGATTCTCGGAGCTTCTGCGATCTGTGGACTTAGGTCTTTCCTTCAATTTGGAGATCCTTGGTGGTTGTCTCTTCTCCACTTTCCCCTGTTCTGTGGGACCGTCCCAGCCTCAGGTGCTGCGTTCTGGTCCCCCCATCCACTTTCCTTTCTCTTTGTGCTGTGGGCAGGGCCCCGTCCCCGCTCCAGCACTGACCCCAGAGGGCCCTGCCCGGGGGAGACTCAGGGCCGCGTGCAGCGCAGATCCGGCCCTGCGGCTGTTGTCCTCGCGGACGGGACCGTAGGAGGAGTTCCCTGTGCTCCCTGTGCTCCCGCAGGAGAATGCGGACTCAGGCCTACTCAGGAGAAAGAAGTTTATGAGATTTTCCTGAACACTGTGCATTTTAAAATTCATTCTGGGGGGAAAAAACTTTTATGAAAGAAGCAAATTAACCTGCACGTGACTGGGGACGCGCCCCCGACGCCCTGGTTGGTTTACATGTGGGGCTCTCGTCTCGTCCCGTCCGCGACGGGAGCCGGGGCCGTTGCTGCAGCCCTGGGACTCGCGACCTCTGGGTCAGGCTGTAGCCCGGGTTACAAAGTGCCGCTTGAAACTGTAACTGAGGAAATTGTTGGAAATTCCGTGCTTGTTTTGGAGTCCAAAGTAAGAAGAATGGAATTTTTGTTAATGCGCAGAGCCATACAGGTCAGGGTTAGACTGGTGTTGGGGGCCAGGAGCCTGAACTCCTGCGCGAGGCCGGAGCCCAGCCTGGACGTCCGTCTGCCGTCCCCAGGCAGCTCTGGGAGGAAGGAGCGGTAGGTCTGGGGTCCCACTCTGGGTCTTCCCTAAGCTCCGAACTTCTCACATGGTCCTGGAACTGGGAATCAGTGCGGCCTTCCTGCGACACAGAGTACTTAACTGAGAGACAGAAGAGCGAGTGGCATCTGGTCTCTGGTAGCATTTCCTGGCAGGAGCCCCGTGGATGATGTGCGGGGAGTCGGTCCCTGTCGCTTTGAGGACGAGTGTGATGTGACGCAGAAGGCACACGGGCTCCGCGTCACCAGCCTCCGGTGACAGTGACGGAAAGGGCTTCCCACAACGGAGCCCAGCACCTCATCCCAGTGGGTTGCGTGCTGTGCAGGGATGTCTCCTCCGTGGGGACGTCATTCCAGATGCACCCAAAAGTTTCACTGAGGGAAACGGGGAGACAGTGCTCGGGGCCTCTGCGAGCTTCTCTCTGCCCGCGAGGGGCCCTTCGTAGTGCTGTCTCTGCATCTGTCCTGCGCCGGAGGGCAGGGCCCGTAAATGACCTTGAGGCCGCCCAGGTGCAGCTTGGGTCCGCGGGACGTGTCCAGGGAGGCAGCCTCAGCGGGGAGCCGCCTCCTGTGCGTGCGGTCGCGGTCGTCCCGCTGATGAGGCCGCAGGCAAGAGCCGCTTGCTGTCTTCTTCTCACGGTGCAGATGACGCCTGAAAGGAGACAGCAAGTGATGCACACGAGAGTTCCGTTTCTGTCGCTTGGTTTGTGGCAGACACAGACGCGCGGAGGAGCCCTCGGGGCCACGCAGGCCCCACACCATGTCACAGTGAAGTGTCCACGCGGTTTGATGGAGGGGCACAGGGTGTTGTGGACGCGCTGGCCCCAGTCCTCCTCGGGTGAGCGCCTGGGACGGGAGCTGCCTGTTCTGCAGATGGTGACAGCTGGTAGTGTGGGCGGGCAGGCTGTCCTCCTGTGTGCACCTGCCCGGGTGGCTGGGCCGCCACGTCCACAGAGGGGGTGGAGACGAGGTCACGCACGCGGGAGGGCCGGGGCTCGAGGCCAGGCTGGGCCACCACGTCCGCAGGGGAGGTGGAGACGAGGTCACGCACGCGGGAGGGCCGGGGCTGGAGGCCAGGCTGTCTGCCCCCGGGGGCCTGGTTCTTCTCGCCATACCTGTCATCCCTTGTGCATGGCGACCTGCTTTGTCCGGATTTGAACCCTCGGGAGAGCGGGAAGAGCCTCTGGGCATCTACAGACTCCCTTGAGCTGTGGTGTCCACAGTGCTGGCCGGTCACCGTGCATGATCGTAAATTTAATTACCGGAAGTAAGTCCATTTGCAAAAGAAGTTTATTAATTGAAAGTTCGGTCCCTGAGTCTCATGGGCTCATGTTCAGTGACCGTTGGCTTCTGTTTGGGTGGAGCCGATGTGGGTCACCTCCGTCTTCTGAGGCCGTCCCAGACGAAGGAAGCCTCACAGGAGGGCTGTGGACGCCCTTCAGTCTTTGTGGCTGGGGCCTGGGCAGATGCTGAGGTCCGTGCACGTCCTGATGGCCTCTTGTCTCCGCCATCCGCTCTTCACCTTGTTGTTCCTTGGTCTCAGGGGGGCAGGGGGCCAGTGGGGGGCGTGGGCAGCTCCTTGCCTCCCAGGCCAGGCCCCATCCCCGGGAGTCGGCGGTAGTGTGGCCAGGAAACCCTCACTCCCACTGTCTACACCGTGTGGTGTGGACCTCGCACTGTGAGCGCGGGTGGAACTCTGCTTTGGTTCCTGGCCGAGCACAGACTCTAAGTGGTTGTCCGTGTTTCCTGGATGGAGAGGACGGAGTGGTGTGCTCGCTAGTTTGAGTCACAGTATCTACATGCACTTAGAAAGGAGAGATGCCGGCACCCGTCTCTGAGCGCGTCTCCTGGTCCTTGGTGGGCCGGGAGCGCAGTGCCCGGCGTGAGGTGGCCGGCCTCCGTGCCGTCTGCACCGGAGAACAGAGTTCCTGAATGAGGTTGGAGGCAGGCGGGGCAGGGCCCAGAGTGGGTGACCCGCGTGGGCAGATGTGCGTGTCGTGCGGAGCCGCCCTCCGCGGGCTGTTGGCCCCGCAGGCTCTGGGCCCGTGCAGTGGCTGCCGTGGCCACATCTCTGGCCAGGAGCGAGCAGCCTGGTGGGTCCTCTTCCTGGGCAGCTGCTCCTGCCATGAAGTCCACTTGAGGTCGAGTCTCACATTGTGCACTTGCGCTGATGGCCAGCGGGGA
>PITA01030504.1:0-16384 GCA_004023965.1 Spilogale gracilis | reverse complement strand
GGAAACGAAACAACAGAGACTTTGAACACAGAAACAAACTGAGGGACTTGGAGGGAGGGGGGTGGAGGGATGGGAGAGCCTGGTGGTGGGTACTGGGGACACCTAAAGCGGGGAGCACTGGGTGTGGGGAATGGGGAATGAATCTTGAAACACTGGAAAAAAAAATTTAGTAACAATAAAAAAAAAAAAAGAAAAAAAATATTGAGGATTTTTATCCCACCTTGTATATTTTTTCATCTGTTTCTTAAAAAACACAAATCATTTGTTCTATGGAGTTTCCACGTTCTAAATTTCACTAATCGCATCTTCATGGTACACCTTTCAATGTGTTTCTTTGATCTATAGTTCTCATTAATTGGAAGTTAGGTCTAGAGGCATGATTAAATTCATGTTCTGCATTTAGGTAAAAAATTTTGAAAGATGGCATTCTACACTTCTCAATTGGGACACACCAGGAAGCACAAAATATCTCATTATTTTTTTATAATAATAAAATCAAGCATGTGGTTAAAATTTTGTCATTTTGATCCATCCATTATAAAGTTTGCATTATTAGCTTTCCATCTAATGATATTAGCCAACCATTGGTTACTATTAGGTAGTTCTACTATTTTGGGGTTGCAAATTGGAGCTATTTTAATTGTGTCATTCTATTTCAATTTGATAGCTGAAATTTCTTTATAAACAACTTTCTCCATTAACTTTTCGTTTGAGACACAATTGATAAGAAAAGAGAAGATATGTGTTTGATTAATTTCCCTTATGGATGTGCAAAACTTATTTTTCACTTTCAATTTGAACCTATGCAAAGTAAAGGAAAAAATGCTTTTATACTATGTAGGGTTAAAGACTGTAAAATAAAAATTATTTTTTCCCTTATGATGTAATATTCTCAGATGACTTAAACAATTTAAAAGATGAATTTCAGAGATAAGAAAATTGGATCAGCACAAGATATAATTTATATACTAAACCAGTCTTAATAGAGCTTGAGCATCTATGATCATAAACCATTTAGGATTATATATATTTTTCAGTTGTATTTTTTTTCCATTGAACTGGGAAACTTTATTCTGTCATATAGCATATTAACATTTAAACAGTATATGGTTTGTTTCTAGTTTTAGTTTTGTTTTGTTTACTAATTTTAGTCTCTCTACCACCACTTTTCCAAGAAGAAAAGAGTTGAAATTTATGGATGCATACCTTTTCTGCATTTTGGATATGTAATTATTTATGTTTTGATAAACATAAATGAGACCATATTGTATAATCTTATTATTTTTAAATTAGAAATATATTCTGAACATATTTATTTTATTTTATTTATTTATTTGAGAGAGAGCACAAGTGCTCTCTTGTGCTCTCTCTCGAAGGAGAGAGAGGGAGCAGGCTCCCCGCTGAGCAAGGAGCCCAATGTGGGGTTGGATCCCAAGACCCTGGGATCATGACCTGAGCCAAAGTCAGATGCTTGACTGACCTAGCCACCCAGGTACCCTTGAACATATTTTCAGTACTGATGAAATATAGTTTATTTTTTAAAGATTGTTTAGTATCCCATAATTTTTATACCAATTTTATAGTTCTAGATACTTAGCATGCCTCCAATTGTGAAGTATTTTAACATTCCTGTACTGGGTCCCTCTTCAAGGTGATTTGTGTGTGGTGTGTGTGTGCACACTTTTATGGGGAACACCATCTTAGCCTGAAGAGTACTGGCTCTCTGTATGTTTGCTGTTTCTATGCTCTTTAAAGTTCTCCTTACATCTTTGTAGACAACCCTTTGTGGGTTCCCTCCTAATTTACTATTAAAGTTAATAGTTGTTTATATTAACTTTCATTGTTCAAACACTGTATAACTTCTCAACCCTGATTGGACTAAAACTGACGCAACATGTGTAACTGTAATGCCTTTGACTTTACTTCTATATAGTGCTTCCTACTGTGACTACTCCATCATGTCTTTAGCATTCTTCTGTTGATGGATATTTAGGCTGCTACTTTTTTTTCTATCACAAGTAATGTTCTCATGGAAAGTCCTGGTATGCAAACATAAGCATTTTTCTGGAGCATGGAAGAATTTCTAGGTTGTAAATATATATGCATACAGCTTGTATGCAGAAAAACTAATTGTTTACAAACATGATTTATAATTTACATTTCAGCCAGCAGCATATGAAGGTACAGATGCTTCACATTTCAGTGATAGATGGTATTGTTGAATATTTATATAAAAATATTTGTCAATTCAATCGATGCAAAATGGTATTTCATTGAGATTTAAATTTTTATTTTTATTTTAAATAGTGGCGATGGGTCATTTGCATTTTATTTATTATTTTAAAAAGAGAGATGCAAACCAGAAAACATATTCTTAACTATAGAGAACAAATGGAGGATTACTGAAGAGGAGGTGGGTAGGCTACATGGGTGATGAGTGTTAAGGAAGGTACGTGTTCTGATAAGCACTTGGGGTTGTATGTAAGTGAATTACTAAATTCTACACCTGAAACTAGCATTACACTGCATGTTAGTTAACTGGTATGTAAATAAGAATTTAAAAAAGGAAAAAAAAACCTGTTTTTGTATTTTACTCTTTTTCTTTTGGTTTGTTGGCCTTCTATGATTGAATTATTGATTTGAGGGAGTTCTCTATATATTCTAGATATTATTTTTCAAGTTACAGTTATTGATAATTTTTCAGTCTCTCACTTTTTATTTTACTTTCTTTCAAGTACATTTCACTTGATAGAAAGGTGTATTTTATAACAAATGTATTAAAGGTTTATTTTAAAGCTTAGAGAAGGTCCTAAAGAATATCATTTTTCATTGTTTTCTAAAGGATTTATATTTTTAGTTTAAAAATCAAATGGATTTTTTTTTAAAGATTGTATTTTTTGTTTTTTGTCAGAGAGAGATAAAGAGAGAGAGCAAACACAAGCAGGGAGAACAGCGGGCAGAGGGAGGAGCAGGCTCCTCGCTGAGTCAGGAGCCAGATGTGGGACTCAGTCCCAGGACCTTGGGATTATGACCTGAGTGGAAGGCAAATGCTTAACTGACAGCCACCCAGGTGTCGCTGGATTGATTTGTTTTTCATCTATGTAGGTTGCTGTTAGTGCCTTATGTGCAGTGGAAACAAAATTTCAATTTTTTCCATGTTGGGAATAATTGTTACAGCACCAAATATTGGTACTCCTTAATCTGCTACACCAAAATGCTATAAGAGCTCTGATATGGGGGCCTGGGTGGCTCAGTTGGTTGGGCGACTGCCTTCGGCTCAGGTCATGATCCCGGAGAACCGGGATTGAGTCCCATATCGTGCTCCCCGCTCAGCAGGAAGCCTGCCTCTCCCTCTCTCACTCCCTCTGCTTGTGTTCCCTCTCTGGCTGTGTTTCTCTCTGTCAAATAAATAAGATCTTAAAAAAAAAAAGAGCTCTGATATTAATAAAGTTGTCTGTATATTTTGGGGTCAGGATTTTGTTTCTCTTTTCTGTTCTCTGATTTGTCTATTATAATACCTATAACAAGCTGTCTTAATTAAGCTTTGATTTTGAAAGGTCAGCGCTAATCAATTTTACTTCTTTTCAGGAGTGCCTTAGTTTCTTTTTGTTGTTTGCTCTTCAATATAAAAATATGAATCTTCTTGTCAATTTACATAAAAAAATTTTACTGAAATTTTGACTTGAATTGTAAGGTACCCTTATAGATCAATTTTTGTTTTGAATAAGGTACTCAACATTTTTGAGTATTTTCTATTAATATTGAGGTGTTCTGTAGGTTGAAATTAAGAGTTATTAAAATTTTGTTTATGTCTTTTTCTAGTTTCTTTTAAAGATTATTTATCTGAAACACTGCCTCCTCCAAATTTAACTGTACTATTAACACAGACATGCTTCTGCATTTCTTCCAAATTCATTTCTTAAAATATAGCTTAAACCCCAAATAATATCACATCTAGTTTTTTCATGTTGGTCCTTCAGGACATTACCAATATTTTCTCAATAGGTTAACAACAACAAAAAACCAAAACAAAGATTACTGTACCTAATATGCTTTAACTAATAGCACTTCTAGCAGAGGTGTAGCAAAATAGCTCTTGGGGAAATTTAGAAAGTTAAAAAGTAGACCTTGACAAGTTCTTTGAGAATTTGTTCTAAATTTCTTGTTGCTAAAATCTGCCTGGGACTCCACTTAAAAGTTTTCATTACAGTTCCAGTAAGATAATGATTCCCTGTATAGTTCTTCAATGACTGAGCTCATTCAGCTCTTTGTATATCAGCTCTTTGTAAAGTCATAATTGGAGAATATTAAATAAGCAATAAATAGGTTAAATTCTGGAAATATTGGGGAAAAAGTTTAATGCTTTTTTAAACTAATTAAACCATTGTATAATTTTTTTTAGAAAGTATATGGCTAACTCAACATATACATACATTAAAATAGACAGTAGACTAGTAAATATAAATAAATAACAAGGAAAACCTCTTTGTGCTAAAACAATAAAATCAAGAATTACATACCCAAACGGTGTCTTTTCATAAGATTATTTGTGAAAATACCACAGTAATTTTTACCAATGCATGACAACACCCTATAAACCAAACTATAATCTTTTCCCCTAAAGATGTGAAGAATCAGAATCATCTATTAAAAGGTGAATGCAATATTGAGTGGATTATTCTCTTTCTGTTTAATATTGAGTGGCTGGAAGTGATGCAACATCAGCAACTGACAACCTCACTCATTTGAAATATTCATCAGACATGTTCATTTCCAAGGAAGACATCAAAGATTTAAATTACACTATAAACCTATTGTAATAATAAAAATTATTCTTTTGGACAAAATCTAGGACTTTTTTTTGTAATTTATGGTCTCTATTATATAGTGTATCACATTCATAGAAAACCGGGTTTCTAAAAATGAATTTTGTATTACCTAAAATATTTTATTAATGAAATATGGAGCATTTATTTGTCAGAGAATCAACTTCTTGCATATTCTGTTCCATTTTGGGCAAATACCCCTTCTTACACTTTGTAGGATTTTGTGTTCTATACTCCATTATTTTTTTGTAGTAGTTAAACCCTTATTTAAAACTTGGTCTCAGATGATCTTAGTATGCTCTATGTGAATGATTTTAAATCAAGTTGACTTATCCATCTTGTGTAAATTATGCCAGAACCTGAATGTTCTATGTCACCTTACAGTAAATTGGAAAAAGTAAGAATAGCTGAAGTACAAAAGCAGAAATGAAGCAATGAAAATAAGAAGCCAACTGGATTAATCTAATTACATAATAACTATAAGACATTAAAAAAAGTATGATTCTAATCAGTTACAGAGAGAATTATAGAAACAAAATTAGACTTATATGTTAGGTTGGAAATTTAGGAATTTACCTATTATACATGTTTCTTTTGTGATATATTTAAGAGTAAATAGATTAAGCCAGTAATTTTCTTAGAATATTTCTTTAGCAACTTTTAATTTTATTAGTTTAGAATCCCAAAAATGTAGTGGAGGAATTTCAATTAATCTGACTTTTATGATACTTGAGACCAAAAGTTTATTTTTTACATACGCTAATATGTAACTCAAGTTATACTTATTAGGAGGCAGAGAAGGAAAACAAATAATTTTACATAGCATCACAAACTTTGTCTTAATTTGCTTTGATATTATGAAGTTACTTTAAAGAGAGAACTATCTCTTTTTTTCATGAACTTTGATACAAATGAAAATTAAAAATTTCAATTTCAGTAATTCATATATGGATTTCATAAGGATCATAATTTAAAATTAAGCATAACTATGAATATGTTCAAATTATAATGTATGGGAATGTTTTCTTTTATTAACTTCATTTCTCAAGCACAGTTTTAGGTTAACAACTAAATTGAGAGGAAGGTACGGAGGTTTCTCATTTCCTTTTGCCCCAGTACATGTATAACTTCCCCATTCTCATGAGTTCACTAGAATGATACACTCTCTGACCAAGTATGAACCCAACATTGAGACATCGCAATCACATAAAATCCAGAGTTTATCTTACAGTTCAACTTATCGTTGTACATTCTACAGATTTGATATTTCATATAACCATCATTATAATATCATACAAAGGATTTTTGCTGCCCTAAAACTCCTCTGTACTCTGCTCATTCATCTCCCCTTGCCAACCTTGGGAAACTGCTGATATTTTTATTGACTCCATAATTTTTCCTTTCCTGAATTTCATATGGTTGGAATCATACAGTATGTAGCCTTTTCAGATTGACTTCTTTCACTTATTTTAAGGCATTTAAGTCTCCTCCATGGCTTGGTAGCTCTTTTCGTTTTGGGACTGAATGATATTCTATTATCTGCATGTACCACAGTTTATTTATCCATTTACCTACTGAAAGACATCTTGGTTGCCTCTAAATTTTGACAATTATGAATAAAGTTGCTATAAATACTTGTGTGCAAGTTTTTGTGTGGGCAACAATTTCCAACTCATTTGGGTAACTACAGAGGGGGACAACTGCTGGATCTCATGGTAAGAATGTATTTAGTTTCTTCTCCATAGTATTGGTACTGTTTGGCATTCCCACCAGCAATGAGTGAGAGTCCTTTTTGCTCCACATCTTCATCAGCATTTGATATTGTCTATGTTCTGAGTTTTGACCATTTTGATAATTGTACGCTTATATCTCATTGTTTTACTTTGCATTTTCCTGATGACAGAATGTGGAACATTTTTTCATATGATTATTTGCCATCTGTATATATTACTTGGTTAGGTGTCTGTTAAGAATTTTGGCTCATTTTTTAAATCAGGTTGTTGGTGTTCTTATTGTTAAGTTTTAAGAATTCTTTGTTTTGTATAATACTCCTTTTGTCAGATGTATTTTTTTGCAAATGTTTTCTCCCAGTCTGTGCCTTGTCTTCTTGTCTATTGATATTGTCTTTCACAGAGCAGAAGTTTTTACTTTTTTAAGGATTTTATTTATTTATTTATTTATTTATTTGGAAGAGGAAGAGAGAGACAGGTAGAACGGGCATGAGATAAAGAGAGAAATAGCAGGGGTGCCTGGGTGGCTCAGTTGGTTAAGCGACTGCCTTCGGCTCAGGTCATGATCCCGGAGACCTGGGATCCAGCTCCACATTGGGCTCCCTGCTTGGAGGGAGACCTGCTTCTCTCTCTCTCACTCCCCCTGCTTGTGTTCCCTCTCTAGCTGTGTTTCTCTCTATCAAATAAATAAATAAAATCTTAAAAAAAAATAGAGAGAGAAAGAGCAGCACACAAGTGTGGGGAGGGGCAAAGGAGAGGAAGAAGTCGATTCCCCAGCAAGCAGGGAACCTGACACAGGGCTCCATGCCAGGACCCTGGAATCATGACCTGAGCTGAGGGCAGATGGTTAATGTCCTGAGCCACCCAGGTGCCTCAGAAGTTTTTAATTTTAATAAAATTCAGCTTATCTATTGTGTCTTTTATGGAATATATCTTGAATGTTGTACCCAAAAAGTCTTTGCCTTACCCATGCTCATCTATGTTTCTTCTGTTACCTTCTAGAAGTTTTATAGTTTTGCATCTTAGATTTAGGTTTCTGATCCACTTTGAGACGATATTTATGAAGAGGGTAATGTCCGTGTCTAATTTTTTGCATGTGTATGTCAAGTTGTTCCAGCATCATTGTTGGAAAAATTATCTGTGTTGCACTGTATTGTTTTTACTGTTTTGTCACAGATGAGGTGACTGTTTTTACATGGTTTTGTTTTTTGAACTCTATTCTGTTTCTTTTATTTATTTCTTTTCTTTTTCCTTTCTTTTTTTTTTTTTTTTCTTTTGCCAATACTATGCTGATTATCATAGTTTTGCAGTAAGTTTGGAAGGTGGGTAATATCAATCCTACAACTTTGGTCTCCATTATTATGTTGTCTGTTCTGGGTCTTTTGTTTCTTCACATACATTTTAAGGATGGTTTGTAGATTTCCAAAAAGGAGCTTATTGGTATTCTATTTGGGATTGCATTAAATCTATAAATCAGATTGGGAAGAATTTACATCTTGAAAATATTGTGTCTTTCTATCCATGAACATGGAATATTTCTCCAGTTATTCTTTGATTTTGTTCATTAGAGTTTTTCAGTTCCCTCATGTAGGTCTTGTACATATTTTGTTATATTTATACCTAAGTATTTTATTTTTGTGGGTACTAATGTAAATGGTATCATTTTTAATTTCAAATTCCATTTGTTCATTGTTGGTATATAGAAAATAAATTGACTTTTAAATATTAACCTGGCATCCTGAAATGTCTTGCTATAATTTTTTATTAATTCTAGGAGTCTAATATTTTTGTACAGGTGTATATATTTGTTTGTGTATGTATCTGTTTTGAGCTTGTTTATAAACATGTGGCATTGAAAACACCCAAAACAATTAAATTTCATTTTTTAATTGCTAACAATTTGGCTATCTTAGGTTTCCTCTACAGAAGTGCTTGAAAACTAGAGTTAATTGTATTCAAAAAAGTGATCATAATTTCTATATACAGTCTGTATATATGATATCCATATATTTTCAAAAGATTTTATTTATTTACTTGGCATAGAGAAACACAGCTAGAGAGAGAGCATAAGCAGGGGGAGTTAGAGAGGAAGTACGCCTCCCACCGAGCAGGAAGCCTGATGCGAGGCTCGATCCTGAGACTCCGAGATCATGACCTGAGCTGAAGGCAGACGCTTAATGACTGAGCCATCCAGGCGCCCCAATATCCATATTTTGTTTAGGAAATGTTTTCTATGCTACATCATTTGCTATTTCCATATTAAAAATGATTGAGTTCTGTAATTTGATAAGAATTTTTGTCATGGCAAATACAACTGAAAAATATTTTCTATGAAATAGATGTGTAAGAAATTTACTATACAGAAAATGTCTATAAACAGGGAAATAATAGCAGTTCTTATTTCCAACAAGAAATTGTAAAACTATCTCTTGAACTTATTTCAATAGATAAGACTTTGTGTTTTCTTGAGACTTTATATTAAGCACATTATTCCATTCAGCATGCCCATCACAAGTCTAGTCATAATTCTAGTAAGGGGCAAAGATTTAATTAAATTTCCTGAGAAAATTTGCTAGAGTAAAATTTCCTGAATTTGAGTGAAAAAAATACTGTTGAAAAATTTTAGCATAATTTATATATTAGTCACAGAAGCTACTTTCATGCCAAATGTTCAAATGTTTATGACTATTTACTTCATCAGGGTTATATACTTTTTGAGGAAATATAAACACAAGTAAGTGATGGTCCTTGACTTGATGTTGGCCTATAGCAAAATGAGAGCAACAGACTTAAAAGCAGATAAAGTCAACATAATGTGTTACATGTTAAATGTTGCCAGAGGTTGGAGTGGGGGTGTGGGAGAAATGGGAGAAGTGTTTGCTATTGTTCATTTTTTAATATAAAGAAAAAAATGTTAAGCGCAAATATGAGTATATGGGCACTGAGAGTGACCCATACGGCAAATTCTCTTGGTTCCAATAAGGATTTCTAGATATTGATCCAAAATTTGAAGAGTGAGGAAAGTTAATACTTTTGAATGGAATAAACTCCAGGGAAGAAGATTTTGCTTATTTCTTGCTCAGGTACCTAATAAATTTTTAAAATATGTTAGATACTTGATAAACATTTATTTTTAAAAGAAGTAATTTGGGCAAAAGGGACAATAAGAGGAAACAACAATATGAAGTACTACAGTGTACCAATTTTATGAGAAACTCCATGTTAATGGTAAAATTTAAGACTGATAGTGGTGGCAAACATCACCTGTGTGGAGAATCTAGTTCATTCTTACTCTCACTAAATGTCTTCTTTGGAAAAATGTCTGTTCATGTCCTTTATTTTTTAATCAGATTTTTCTCTATTGAGTTGTATTAGTTCCTTATATCTTGGATATTAACCTCTTTTGTTTCAAATTAATTTTTATTTTTTCCATAACCCAGCCACCAGGATATTAACCTCTTATTAGATACATGGCTTGCAAATATTTTCTCTCATTACATAACTTGCTGTCCTGATGTACCCCAGCACTATTTATATCAGATTGTGGTTATTAATTTGTTGTTTTTATTGTTTCTTTGTGCACTCAGAAAGTTTAATACTTTTTAAAGAAAAATAATATTTAGAGCATCCAGATGTCCATCAACAGATGAATGGAGAAAAAAGTTGTAATACACACACACACACACACACACACACACACACTATATATATGGTGGAATATTACACAGATAGCAAAAATGAAATATTGCCATTTGTAATGACATGGATGGAACTAGAGGGTATTATGCTAAGGGAGATAAATTAATCAAAGAGATAAAAGGTTTCTGCATGGCAAAGAAACAGTCAACAAAACAAAGAGGCAAACCCCAGAATGGAGAAGATATTTCCAAATGACACTACAGACAAAAGGCTGATATCCAAGATCTATTAAGAACTTCTCAAAAAACAAATAAGTCAAAAAATGGGCAAAAGATATGAACAGTCACTTCTCAAAAGAAGTCAAATGGCTAACAGACACATGAAAAAAATGTTCATCATCATTAGCCATCAGAGAAATTCAAATCAAAACCACATTGAGATACCACCTTATACCAGTTAGAATGGCAAAAATTGACAAGGCAAGATGCAATAAATGTGGGAGAGGTTATGGAGAAAGAGGAACCCTCTTACACTGTCAGTGAGAATATAAGTAGGTACAGTTACTTTGGAAAACATTTTGGAGGTTCTTCAAAAATTAAAAGTAGAGCTACCCTATGACCCAGCAATTGCACTACTGGGTATTTACCCAAAGATATAGACGTAGTGAAAAGAAAGGCCATATGCACCCCAATGTTCATAGCAACAATGTCCAAAATAGCCAAACTGTGGAAAGAGTCAAGATGCCCTTCAACAGATGAATGGATACAGATGTGGTCCATATATACAATGGCATATTACTCAGCCATGAGAAAGGATGAATACCCAACTTTTGCATCAACATAGATGGGACTGAAAGATTATGCTAAGTGAAATAAGTCAAGCAGAGAGAATTGGTTATCATATGGTTTCACCTATTTGTGGAACATAAGGAACAGCATGGAAAACAGGAGAAGGAAGAGAAAAATAAAGAGGGGGAAGAGGAGAGGGAGATAAACTATGACAGATTATGGACTCCAGGAAGCAAACTGAGGGTTTTAGAGGGGATGAGGTGAGGGAAATGGGTTAGCCCGGTGATGGGCATTAAGGAGGGCATGTATTGCATGGATCACTGGGTGTTATATGCAAACAGTGAATCATGGAACACTACATCAAAAATTAATGATGTTTGTATAGTGACTGACATAACATATTAATAAAAAAAGAAAAACTAATTCAAAAAGAAAAAATAAATCAGAGAAAGACAATTATTATACAATCTCATTGATATGTGGAATTTAAGAAACAAGGCAGAGAATTGTAGGGGAAGAGAAGAAAAAATGAAACGAGATGAAATCAGAGAGGGAGAGAAACCATTAAAAGACTTTTAATCTTAGGAAACAAACTGAGGGTTGCTGGAGGGGAGAAGGTTAGAAGGACGGGGTAACTGGGTGATGAGTATTGGGGAATGTATGTGTTGTAATAAGCACTGGTTAAGACTGATGAATCACAGACCTATACCCTTGAAACAAATAAGAGATTACATGTTAATAAAAAAAAATTACAGAAGATAAAAGCAAGTATCCTTAAAATGTAGAAATAATTTATTAGTGTTCTTTTAAATAATAAATTAATAATAATAATAACAATGATAATAGCAATAATAATAATGTAGGCTAAGGGAGAGATTGGATACAACTGAGAATAGATTATTGACTATTTCAGGTTAGCCATTTTGAAAAAGAGCTAGTCTTTTCAACCCAGAGCATTCTATTCTCAAGGAAAAGTTATTTTACCAGAATAAACGAATTGGAGTTTTACCAGAGCTTACTTAGCCTGGGGAAAAAGGACTAAAATGTCAGCATATTGTCGAGCTTCACATAGGAAAAAAACAGTTGCCCTCTGTCCTTTACTTATGAAGTTCACAGACAAGCTACAAAGGCTCTCAAAAAGACTTAGAACCAGGAACAGATGTTGTATTTTGTCAAATGCCTTTTCTGCATCAATTGAGAGGACCATGTGGTTCTTCTCTCTTCTCTGATTTGTTCTATCATGTTGATTGATTTGCGAGTGTTGAACCACCCTTGCATCACTGAGATAAATCCCACCTGGTTGTGGTAGATAATCTTTTTAGTGTATTGTTGGATCCTGTTAGCCAGGATCTTTTTGAGAATCTTGGCATCCATATTCATCAGAGATATTGGTCTGAAGTTCTCCTTTTTGATGGGGTCTTTGTCTGGTTTGGGGATTAGAATAATGCTGGATTCATAGAAAGAGTCTGGAAGTTTTCCTTCTGTTTCTATTTTTTGAAAGAGTTTCAGGAGAATAGGTGTTATTCTTCTTTGAATGTTTGGTCAAATTCCCCAGGGAATCCATTTGGTCCTGGACTCTTGTTTTTGGGGAGGTTTTTGATCACTGCTTCAATCTCGTTACTAGATATATGTCCATTCAGATTGTCAATTTCTTCCTGTTTCAGTCTTGGAAGTTTATAGGTTTCTAGGAATGTATCCATATCTTCTAGGTTGTTAAACTTATTGGCATATAATTGTTGATAGTAATTTCTGATGATTGTGTCTATTTCCTTGGTGTTAGTCATGATCTCTCCCATTTGATTCATAATTTTATTAATTTGGGTCTTCTCCCTTTTCTTTTGGATGAGTTTGGCCAATGGTTTATTGATCTTACTGATTCTTTTAAAGAACCAGCTTCTAGTTTCATTGATGTGTTCTACTGTATCTCTAGTTTCTGATTCATTCATCTCTGCTCTAATCTTAATTATTTCCTGTCTTTGTGGGGGGTTGGTTTAATTTTTTGTTGATTTTCCAGTTCTTTAAGGTGTAATGAGAGTTGGTGTATTCTGAATTTTTCAAATTTTTTGAGTGAGGCTTGGATGGCTATGTATTTCCCCCTTAGGACTGCCTTTGCTGTATCCCATAGGTTTTGGATTGATGTCTCTTCCTTACATTGGTTTCCATGAAGTGTTTCAGTTCTTTAATTTCCTGGTTGATCCACAGATTCTTTTTTTTTTTTTATTGTTACTTAATTTTTTTCCCCAGTGTTCTAAGATTCATAGATTCTTGAGCAGGATCGTCTTTAGCTTCCAAGTGTTTGATTTTCTTTGGAGCTTTTTATTGTGGTTGAGTTCCAGTTTCATGGCATTGTGGTCAGAGAATATTCAGGGAATAATCTCAATCTTCTTGTATCGGTTGAGCCCTGATTTGTGGCCTAGTATGTGGTCTATTCTGGACAAAGTTCCATGTGCACTCAAGAAGAATGAGTATTCTGCTGTTTTAGGGTGGAATGTTCTGAATAAATCTATGAGATCCATCTGGTCCAATGTGTCACTCGAGGCTCTAGTTTCTTTGCTGATTTTCTATTTAGATGATCTGTCCATTGCTGAGAGCGGTGTGTTAAGATCTCCTACAATTAATGTGTTCGTATCAATACGAGTCTTTACTTTGCTTAACAGTTGACTTATGTAGTTGGTCGCTCCCATGTTGGGGGCATAAATATTTACAATTGTTAGATCTTCTTGGTGTATAGACCCTTTGAGAATGATGTAGTGTCCTTCTGTGTCTCTGACTACAGTCTTTAGATTAAAATCCAATTTGTCTGGTATGAGAATCACTACTCTGGCTTTCTTTTGAGGTCAATTGGCATGAAAGATGGTCCTCCATACCCTCACTTTCAATCTGCAAGTGTCTTTAGATTGAAAATGTGTCTCTTATAAATAGCATATGGATGGGTCCTGTTGTTTTATCCAGTCTGAAACCCTGTACCTTTTTATTGGAGCATTTAGACCACTCACATTGAGAGTGATTATTGATTGATAAAAAAAAATAAAAAATAAAAATAAAATGAAAGACTTAGAACCAATTATAGGATTATACATCCCTTCCCTCTACTCTCTCCACAAATTATTACCACACCAATAGGGCTCTACATAATAACAAGGTTTACAACTGAAAGAACTGCTGATGTCAGATCTCATCTAAGAAGTCTCTAGGAACAACCAAAGACAACAGGCAGACAAAAAACAAGTTATCAAGGAAAAATTTAGCCAATGACACCTATAGCTACAGTAAGCAGTAGCACGGCCTAAGTTCTAGTCAAACAAATTTCACACTATACTTAGGTTTAAATCTAACAAAACACATATAAGAACTATATAAGGAAAATTACAGATTTGATAAAAGAAATAAAATAATAATTAAATAGGGAGATCACCCATATACATGGATAGGAAGACTCAATATTGTTACAATGTCAATTCTTCCCAACATGATCAAATATAATTCTAATAGAAAAAAAAAGGTTGTTTTCAAATAAATATTGGATATTCGTTTTCAGGTAAATGTTAGTCATTCTGTTTTAGCTGGTGGTCATGTCTAATACTGGTATATATTATTTGGAATGATCTCTCCCAGAGCGCCCCTAGGATTTCCCACTGTAGGTATATTTTTAGCTTCAGAAATATTTCAAAAATAGGCCTGGTTTGTGTAAGAGAAAACTACTCGGAAATCTGAAGTTTAGCAAAACTGAATTTTATGTCTTGCTCTTCGCTCCATGTCCACTTCAGGTTAACAAGGAGATTTGTGCTTACATCGCAGGTGCTCAGGCTGACCCCTGCTCCATCTGGAAACACACTCATAGGATGGCCTTGGCAGGGAGGAGAGAATGGGGAGAATCATTTCTGCTTTCAGGCTTTTGTTCAAAAGTGACACATGTCACTTCCACTCACATTTTGTTGACCAAAGCAAGTCCTTTGGCTACAGCTAACTTCAAAAAGAACAGTCCTCCCTTAGGCCCAAAAGTCAGAGTAAGATATATTGTCTAGTTTGCGGGTATGCTACTACACAATTTGTGGTAGTTTGTTTTGCCAGGAAAAGCAGTGGCCTAGTATTTAATTTTTTTCCTCTCACAAATATTCTAAATGTTTTCATTGCATAATGATGCCAGTAAATGAACTGTGTGTGTGTGTGCGTGTAAATTACTTGTTTTATATTCTTTGCTTCTGATAAGTACATTTACACAGCCCTGTTTTTTTAGAAGGCAAAATATTACTACCATTCTTGGAGACCCAATTTTGAGATAAAAGGCAGGAAAAGGGAGGAAGAAAAGAAAGATAGAAAGGAGAAAATAAGCAGGAGAGGAAAAAAAATAAGGTGGGGGAGAGGAAGAAACAAGAAGGGAATGAAGGAAGAAAATAACAAAAGAGAAGAAATGAGAGAGTGGGGGAAGATATTTTAGCACAGTTTTAATTTTATGAATTTAATTTAAATTCAAACTTCTGTACCTGTGATATAAAGACTACGAAGCCCAGTTTCAGAAAATTCTTTCTCAAAATGGGTCATTTTTTCCATCTTGTATTGTTTAATTAGGCTCAATTCTAACACATGAACACCTGCAGGTTTGTACCTGAGGGTTTATTACTTATTTATTATTAATTAATTAATAACATATTATCTATTATTTTTTTCAGGGGTCCAGGTCTGTGATTCATCAGTCTTACACAATTCACAGCCCTCACCATAGCACATACCCTCCCCAGTATCCATCACCTAGAGACCCCATCCCTCCCATCTTGGGTTCTTTACTTACAACCTTTGACCTACCTACCCAATTTTCTGGAGGCATCTTTAGCTCATTATTTATTGTTTTCTTGATCTCTACTAGTTCACAGACCTGTAAAAGATGGGAAATACTTCCTCAAGTGGAATACTAAATACTAATTGGAACAACCTTGTGTTTGAATGGCTGTATCCTACCCAGGTGGTGCTTTCTTTGAGCAAATTAATTCACTAGAAAGGACAATATTGGGTGCTTGGGTGGTGCCATGAGCTAAGCTACCCACGCCTGGTTTCAGCTCAGGTCATGATCTCAGTGTTGTGAGATAGAGTCCCCAGAGTCAGGCTCTAGCCTCAGCATGCAGTCTGCTTAAGACTCTCTTCCTCTCCCTCCACCTTGCCCCTGCCCTACATGCATGCCCTCTCTCTCTTTAAAACTAACTAAATAGGAGGGTCAAGATGGCGGAAGGCCAGGTGACCGCATTTCAGGGAGTTCCCTGAAGAGAGCTGAATTCCAGCAAAAAAACCACTACAAGACCACCGTGAACACCCATGAAACCAGCCTGAAATGTGATATTTCCCACTTCTGGACCGCCACGAGAGACAAAGAACATCGGCAAAAAGGTAGAAACAAATTGGAGGGTCT
>PITA01030503.1:0-16401 GCA_004023965.1 Spilogale gracilis | reverse complement strand
GGAGGGAGGGAAAGGAAGAAGGAAAAAAGAAAAAAAAAGAAAAGAAGAAGAGAAAGAAAGAAAGAAAGAAAGAAAGAAAGAAAGAAAGAGAAAGAAAGAAAGAAAGAAAGAAAGAAAGAAAAAGAAAAAAATACATTCTGCAACTTTATTCAAAAGGATATAGAGAGAGCCTTGGCTCAGTAGACATTGGACGGTGGCCCTAAACCAGTGAGAGGTGTAGTTGAGGACTGGTTTCCAGGTAACTGCAGCTGGAAAGACACAGTGATCTTTTCTACCATGTTTATGTAAGTAAATATAATCACCATCAGTGGGAAGTGAAAAACAGTTTGGGGAGGAGGTGGACAGAATTGAAAAAACACATGAGCATATTTTTTACTTAACTATTGTCATCATGCAGATGGTCTAGGATGAATCATGACAAAACATGTGTAGGGTACCCTTGAAGTCTTAGAGCTTTTCACCCCATTTTGATAATTAATTGTTAAACTCCTTCATGGAGAAGATATGTATATGAATATTCAAATATTATTTCCATTAATAACATAATAAATCCTTATAATGTTGTTATACTTATTTGAATTACACTTGTCCAAAAGTCTATGTCAGAGAAAATATTCTTCATAAATGAAATTGGAATTTTAAGTATTGTATAAAGAGTATTTTCAAAGGAAATAATAATAAACACACATATAATATTAATTATTTATGATAGCAAATGTATATACATGAGACATAGATATATTTTTCCATCATAATATACTGAATGCATTATAAAATACATAACAAACTATAATGAGCAATGTATTAGACTTTTTTGGTCTAATAATGTAGCTACTTTATTGATATTTCTTTTCAAGAAAAGAAAATGAGGAATAATGTAAAATCCTTAGACAAGAGGTTTTCACTTTTACTAAAAGTTTTCTAAAAATCACTTAATGTTATTATGTTAGTTTTGACCAAAAACATGGAGCAATAGTAAATTAAAGACAATAGACTGCTTCTAGAAATAAATTAGTCTTTATGTATAAGGAGATATTCTTTTAAAATAGTATAAGATTAGTGCACAGATTTGCATTTCTGGAATTTTTCTGCAAATTGGGGACTCATAAAATCCTGATGACTTTACCATTCATCTAGGAAGAAAAAGATCACTGGGCATGATTTCTCTTAAGAGATTTTCCTGAATTCTTTCTGTGTAATATTGGTTTGTATGATTTCATCATAGATTTGAGGTCTAAAATATTTTTGAGTTATTTATTTTTTATTGACATCTTATTGTCTCATGTAAGCATGCATTTTTAACAGTAAATCATATGGAAAAGCTGTTCATATTCTAACTGAACATTCTAGTTGAATGAAATAGCTAATCACATAAAGGAGGATTAATTACAAAAATGGTAGAAATTTTGAAATGCGTCAAATGGCTAAGACAAGTTTCTCTACAGAAAAGACAAGACAATAGAGACTGCATTAGTTCCTAACTAACTACCTAACTAACCACTCGATTTTTCATCCAGTTACACATAAGGAAGAGCACAAAGCAGAGAATGAGAAGCGCTAAGTAATGCCTAAGCTTAAACTAATGAAGCATACGGTGAAGGCTTTCTCATCAAGGGGAGTGGGGTCTGAAGTTGTTGGTTGCACAACTAATATGGATGGAAGGGGAAAAAAGGAATTAGTGTGAAGTTAATACATTATAATAATTTTGAATATTTGGAAATAAAACTGTAAGAACTCTTTGTTATCCAATTTTCCCACAATTTGCAATACATTTTTAAATTTCATGACATTATTGCATATAGCCAGCCTGTATGAATACACATGCACACACACATACACTCCTGCTCCATGTATATACATATGTTGTCTCCCTGCATCTTTGCTTTAATTTACCATAAGCACTTCAAACATGCCATGTTCAAATAGACCTCACTATCCATACTGCTTGTATTTATATGTATTCCTTATCTTAAAGAAGGGCATCAGCACCTACTCAGTTGTCAGAATCATCATACTTGGGAGTCTTCTGAGATTCATATATGTTATGGGCTCAATTCTATCTTCCAAAATACATATGTTAAAGTCAAAACCTCCAGTACTACCAGAATGTGACTGCATTTGGAGGTAAAGCCTTTACATTAAAATAAGGCCAGTTAGATGGTTCCTTGTCCAGTGTGACCAGTGCTCTTATAAGAAGAACTTTGAACACACAAAGAGACTCCAGGGGAAACATTATGGGAGGAGGCTGCAAGGAGATAGCCATCTGCAAACGGAGGTGAGAAGTCTTGAGAGAAATTAAATTTAAAAGAGAGAGAGAGAGAGAGAGAGAAAGAGAGAGAGAGAGAGAGAGACCAAATTTGCAAACACCTTGATTTTTCTAGCCTCTAAAACTATGAGAAAATAAGTTTCTGTGGTTTAAGTCACCCAGTGTGTGGTATTTTGTTATGGCAAACTGAACAAAATACTACAATAGATTACTCTTAATCCTAATATTTAATCAGTAAATTGGATTAAGACAACTGCCACATATCTTTTAAAGCCTTCCCTTCTTTTTTACGTACCACAGTCAATCCTATTATATGTCCTCCTCATTGGATATCTTAGTCATGTTATTTATTGCCTCAACTGCCATTTATCTTATTGCTGTCAGAGTTACCTTCCTGATACATGTTTGTTCATTTATTCATAATTAAAATATATCAATGATTCTTCATCTACTGTGAAAACAAAATGTCTTAGCATGACTGGAGGACTCCCGTTTATGATTTTTAGTCATGCTGCACATCTAGCCTTGAACTTGAGTCTCAAATATAATAATCAGATAATCCTACTCATTTGAGATACTTATTAAAAAACAGAATTCCCATGCCCCTTCTCTGGAGATTCTGCTTCATTAAGTCTGGGTTGCATCTTGGGAATCTGCATTATTAACAAACTTCCCAGGTGATTTTTATTAACAGCCAAGCTTATAAACCATAAAGTGTAATATATTCTTGTGGTCCTTTCCCAAGACATGTGCTTCACTGAGACTTTTGTACTTTACATTTGCTAAATTTAATTGGTCCTTTTTGAGAAGTAAAATACTGTCTTATTTCAAACTAGAGAGAGCTTAATACTTAGATACTAAGTTACTTAGATATTACATGAACATTCTTATTAAGGAAGTAGCAAAAGTGCATTAAAATTGCTAAACATAGTTGTGTAAATGACCTCTTATAATTTGATTTGAAAGGATGTGGTCAGGAAAGATCAGTTAGTAAGGGCATGCTCAGGTAAGATAAGAGAAGGAAGAAGAGATTGGGGCATTCTCTGGTAAAAATCTACCACAACAGCAAAATATTCTCACAGATTCAAATAGGTGTCAAAAACTATCAAGAGTAAGTAATGCTTTCTCCAGTTAAATCTTACATATGTATGCTCTTGTGTGTGTGTACCTTGCATAGTCTGGACATGGAGATGTTTTTCTAATTCTGTAAAATTAAATTAATTACATTCTAAATAGACATCAACTATGCTTGTTATTTTGTGAAATTTGTTTTATATTATTGCTGAATAATAAACTCTCACTGTGGAGAGTGTTATTTTAGCTTAACTTAAAAGTATTCAACAAAAAAGCAATAGTTTAGGCAAGGTTTCTCTCTTAAACATTATCCTCCTTCCACAGGAAAAAAAAATGTTGCATCTTGCCTTTTCATATTAAATTTTGAAGAGTCACTCTCACAGCTAAAATGTTAGAAAAATTTAAGGAGAAATAAATTATATTATTGTATTATTTTCTAACAGTCCTAGGAATCCAGATTTGTTACTCAGAAAAGTTAAACTGGAATATCTATCCTTGCAATTACAGAAAATAATAAGAGGGAAATAAGATAATTTGCAGCGTTGCTCTTGCTGTATTTTATTCCAGTGACATGCCATAAGGATTTACAAGTTTCAGTGTAGGCTTCAGAATGAGATGTGGCGAACATGATGCAGTCCTAATACCTGTTGCCACTGCTTGTCCTAAAAGTAAACTGGAACCTAGTCTGCAGCCTGAAACCGGAGGCCAGAGGCTGGAGGCTGGAGGCTGGAGGCTGGAGGCTCGAGGTTAGCCGAACACCGTTAGTTAATTGGAAGCCAATCTGCGGACCATAGAGATCAATTGTCACTCTACTTCATTTAAACCACTGAATTTAAGGTTTTACATTTTTCCATAGTTCTTTCTATGGAAATAACTCTCTCTCTCTCTCTCTCTCTCTCTCTCTCTCTCTCTCTCTAGTTGTTTCTATCAAATGTTTAGTTTAGTTACTTGGTGTAATTTTTACAAAGAGGGATGTAAGTAAGTGTAATTTCTGGAAGGATGACTTACAAACCATGCTCAGTCGAACTTTAGGAAATCTTCTAGAAAAGAAATAATCTGAATAAATGTTGGGAAAGTACAAATTACAAACACACACATATGTGTTTGTGTTTAAAGGTGTGCAACTAAATATAAAATATACACATATATTTTAAATGCACATATAGCATTTACTGGAGTACAATTTTGCATATTTCATTTGGGCAAAAATACAGTTAAATCCAGTTCAAATTTGTGTTAATTTAGTTTGGCTAAAAAGTAACTTAGAGGTTTTGTATTTGTTTGCCATTGTTTGATTTTGTTTTGGAAGATGTCAATATATGACTAAAAAAATGCTATGATGTTTATTTAGCCTTACCATTTTCTTTTTTAATGAAAAATCAATCACTCCATAATCAACCAAATTCAAACTTAAGAAAGTCATAGAAAAATGCAGTCCACTCTTTTTTAGAGCATCAACCAGTGAGAAGCAAGTTTCCCTTTCAGAAGGTCTGGCCACTAGAAGAAACAAAACTCAGCTTGGTAGAGTTACTGTGTTGCACATCATGCTTGTGGGTGCAATGATCATTCCCTTGATTTCCTCAAACAGTCATGGTGCAACTTGTGGCCAATAGTGATCACTTGCATCACGTTTTCATAGTCACTGGCCATCGGCGCTTCCCAAGAGAAAACTCACACACGTTTAAAATGTTCTGCTTTGATCCAGGGTTCAGAAATTAGAGGGAATTAGAGCTGGCAGTACTGTCACCTTTTCCTTCTTGGCTAATTATACACAATGACTAGGGCATGTATGGAAGAGACCCGAGTGAAATAGGACCATATGTGAAATTTGCTAAGGATTTAGTTAAATTATGCCCAGTTTCTTAGCTAATGTAACAGATGTTTGCACTGCTAAAGCAACATTTTGAACATGTTATTGCACTTGCTTTTCTCAGAAAAGTTTTGAGTGTTTTACCTTTTCTTCCCAGCTCTATTGAGATATGACTAACAAAAAAAAATTACATATATATGTATTGTACATATTGTTGGTTTACTTTAAGGTGTACAGCATGATGATTTCATGGAAGTGTACATTGTGAAATGATGAGCACAATTAAGTAACACATTCCTCTCTTCACATAATGACTTTGTGTGTGTGTGTGCGCACGCACATGCACATGGTGAGAAGACTTAAGGTTTACTCTCTTCGCAGATTTCAAGTACACAATCTAGTATTATTAACTATCATTACCATATTGCTATCTTATCCCTAGAACTTATTCATCTTATAACTTGAAGTTTGTACCCTTTCACCAGCATTTTCCCAGTACCTGCATCCCTCAGCTCCTCACTACCACCATTCTACTTTGTAGTTTATTGATAGATGCGTGTAAGAGTAGAAGATATGGATTTAATTTTCTGTTTGTGCACTGAAATTTTCTGTTTTGTTTTTCAAATATTTATAGATGTGTCTTACATATTAAGAAATACACAATTAAGTTAAAATTTCACACATATAATTATGAAATGGATGTTCTTCAATGAAAATTGGAAAACATTAAAGGCAATTAATATAAGATCTATAAACAAAGACAGACATCATTTGTACACTTGGAGTTCTTAAAATACTGTGGCCTGACATTATTCAATGTAAGAAATCCAAATGATTTCAGTGCATGTTCAGAATTCTTAAAAATTATCATTCACTTAATTTCATCCATTTTATGGTAAATTTAATAAATTTTAGCCAATAAGTTACAAAATGATCACTTTTTACCTATGGATGATGCAAAGAGACTGCATTTTTCAATGCACAAAATTTCAACACTTTGGGCCTACAAAGAGAATGAGAATTCGTTTGTGCAAATAAGACTTTCAAGAGAAGACAGTTTTTTTTCATTTGCCTTGATAACTGGCAAAGTAGATTTCCCCCATATTTTGAGTATTTATACTACAGACTATGAGACAGTGGGAGAATCACCTATTTTTTTAGCTACTCACTAATTTCATCATTTAGATGAAGTGTTACAAGATGACCTTTAAGATCTTTTTTTGACCTTAAAATTATAAAAAGAATTTGACAATCAGAAATTTTTTTTTTTTAAGATTTTATTTATTTGACAGAGAGAAAACAGCCAGAGAGGGAACAGAAGTAGGGGGAGTGAGAGAGGGAGAAGCAGGCTCCGGCCGAGCAGGGAGCCCGATGCGGGGCTCAAGTCTCCAGGATCATGACCTGAGCCGAAGGCAGTCGCTCAACCAACTGAGCCACCCAGGCGCCCCAACAATCAGAAATTTTTATACACCTTCATCAAAATTACAAATTTGGAAGAATAATTCTAAGAGATTATTTCAAAAAAGATACATTAAATAACAATGTTATTCATTTGATTTATACTAAAAACCTGAATATGTAACTCAGTTCAGATAGCAAGCATTGCAAAACATATGCACAAATTGTTACAAGTGGCTACTTCAAAAATTATTCAAAGTTTGATAATATTTACCATTATTTTTTGTTTGCCAAAGATTTTGCTAAGTGTGTCCACATGGAGAAAAAACATGTGCCTTGGTGAGTAAGATTCTATTTTAGGAGACAGGGTAATAAAAATAACATTCATTGACCAAATAGATGCATATATTAATATTATTTTATGTCTCTAAATATTGCTTTGATTTGGGAAATTATTTCTTTTTTATTAGCTGACTATATATTAGCTAGCATAATTTTGTTTTTGTAAGTTTGCCCTCATCATTCAAAATATTATGCATAAAGTTCCTGAATTCGTTTTCTCTTGTACCATTTGATATATTATTTTGTTTCTTAGACTGTTTCAAACATCTAAAAAATGAAAGCAACCAATCACATAAAGACAACCTTCATCAAAATGCCACATTTACAGACTCTGGTGAGTGATGATCCTGGGAAAGCAAAACAGGATTGCTCATGAATGCAAAACTGTCAGTGTGTTCAGTCCTAAAACTTTCTACTCTTAATTTATTTCCTTATTTAATGCTAACATTGGTATTTGTGTAATTCTTTTCATCATATATACCAATCCATAACCCTGCCATGCTGGTGTGTGATTATATTCATAACTTCCATGTAACTGTATTAAATATATTATGAACTCAGTTGTCTACTGGTATCCCTACTTACAAGAGATTAACATTGGCATTGTTTGCAGAAATGTTGGAATGAATGAGCCATCTGGAAAAAAGAGTAATTAAGGAAAAATGTAAGGGTGACAGTCAACAGGGGCTTCAAACCCAAGAAGAGATTTAGAAAATTAAAATATGAAAGAACAAAGAGGCTGTATTTTTGAAGATAAGGGATTGATTAAATGGTGTAGAGAAACAGTCTTCATGTCGGTCCTTCCTCCTCTGCTTATTGTGTTTTCTCTGGGTCCTCAGCTTCTCACTATAATCAAGCTTATGATTTAGCTAGTAAGTAATAGCAATCTTTTAAGATTTTTTTCTTTACGATTTTGTGAACTTACATACTGTAATTAATGAACTCATAGTTAACAAACAATATTCAACAGAGTAAATGTAAAGATCTCATTTGCTTTATTCAAGGATTCATGAATTGGGGAGCATCCCATCATCCCACCAAGCAAATAGAAAGGAGTTTGGAGCAGCTGTACAGAAGGAAAATCCTTTATAGACAGAAACAGGGGCAGTAAGTTACTAGCAAAAGAAAAGAAAGGATTGTTTCAGGCAAGGTCACTTTTTCTCTGAGAGGGAAGGGCAGGGAATCTTACCTGTAGATTCTCTCACTAATGCTTGATGAGAGAAAAACCCTCAAAGGCCTCATATACAAAGGAAGACATTTTTGATTTCTTTCTAAGTCAACATGACTGTATATAAACTTCATTCAAGCCAAAAGCCTAATTTATGGCCTGCCACGCATACAGTGTAAATCTGCTTTGTGAACCAGAACCTAAAGGAAAACCATCTTGTCCTTGAGGTATGGATCAGTGCTCTTATTCCCTGCATTTTTTACTCTGAAACTTGTGATTCTTGCCTATATGCTAATCTATTATCTTTTGCGCTTTTACAAGATGTAAAAAAGTATACAACCCTGTAAAACTGTTCATACTCTGGAACGCTTTCTTTCCCGTGGAGAGCATGTTTCCTGGGCAGCTGCCCTAACATGGGCTCAAGTGAAACTCTCTTTCTTACTATCAGAGATTCTAAAAGATTGGTCAATCTGCATGGAAACTGATCAGAAAATTCCGCTAATTTAAAATTCCACTCCTGGAAGAGGCTGAAACTCCAATTAGGTTAGGTATTAAGTCTCAGTGGGGCTTAACATAAGAGACTCCATTTGAGGCCTGTTTCTTTTTTAACATTATCAACAACCACATTTAGACAGTATTAGTTTCCCTTCACTATCTGGTATTTTCAGTAAATTTTGATATAAATTACTATAAACTGATATTTGAAAGACTTAGGAATGTGGATATCTCCAAATTAAATTAGCTAGTCAAGCAGATATAAAATAGAAATACATGCAATCTGCCTTTTTCTCCCAAATTTTGTTTATCTACTGACTAAGTTGTGAAAAGTAGCTTCATTTCAATTCTTGTATAAGTATTTTTTTTTTTTTTAAATCAGGGATTTAGCTGTTGGCTCAATACTTCTGAAGGAAAGCAAAATTTGCTGCCCCAAAATATGTCTCTCTCTCTCTTTTTTTTCTTTTCTTTTCTTTTTTTTTTTTTTTTGCATAAGGATTATCTTAAGCTGGTAATTTTTAAGAAATAGCAGATAAGAAGAAGCTCTGAAAAACAAGTGAAAGGTTCCCTTTAGTAGAAGACTTTTATATTTCTGCAGGAAATCCTATTTGTAAGGGTGTCTCTCTAACCAGGAGAAAAGGATCATTAAATCTCTAGAAATTCTTCTCAGTGGAGAAGGCGACAGTTTAAGTCTGGATTGAAATCTGTATAAAAACCTTATGCTTTTTTACTTTACCTTTTGCTTTTTCTGTTAACCTCCCATAACTGACTTCCCACCCCAACATCTTCTTTTGTCTTTAAACTAAAGATGTTTTTTTAAGGTGGCAGCTTGGGCCACATCTGGGAGTTAACTCAATTTTCCTGTGTATTTTTCCATGTATATAGAGGGTATACATGTTATTAAAATTCTGGGGTGCCTGGATAGTTTAGTCTTTAAGTGTCTGCCTTCAGCTCAGGTCATGATCCTGGAGTCCCAGGATAGAGCCCCACATCAGGTTCCCTGCTTTGCAGGAAGCCTGCTTCTCCTCTCTCATTCCCCCTGCTTGTGTTCCTTCTCTAGCTGTGTTTCTCTCTGCCAAATAAATAAAAATATTTAAAAAAAAATTCTATTTGTTTTTCTCCTGTTAATCTTCTATTACAATTCTATTCTAGGTTTCCAAAAACCTAGAAGGGTAGAGGGAAAATTATTTTTTCTTCCTCTACACTTTCAATAGCCTATTCAGAAGTTATTAGAAGAATCAGAATTTCATCTTATATTTTGAAGAGAGTGAAAGAAGCATAATGGAAAAGAAATGTTGAAGAAAAACAGCAACAATGAAACAGGATCTAAAGTGTGAAAACCAATCATTTGCTAATACTAATACTATGATTTTGTTCCTTTGAACCTAAAGGTTCTTATCAGTGAATGGTTATGAGATCTTCTCTGACTCTACTTAAATATATGAAATACATACTATGTAATGTCTACTCTATTGATTGAGTCTTTCAAAGATAATATGTCTCAGAAGTAAATATTTCTGAAATGACTTTAAAATATGATTACCTTGCTGATTTTTATTCCATTTGTGTGTATTTCATTATGGAGTCTCTGAACATATTCATGTCTTATTAAATTTCAAAGAAGATCTTCATTTCTAATTCCATTTTGCAAGAAAGGATGTAAAATTTCTATTTAATTAATTATGTCAACTTAATCTCAATAAGCCTTTATTCAGCACAAGGAGCCAAACTGTGTCTGAAGTCTTTTTTGTACAAATGAGCACATTTACTGTTTCCTCCATTTTCCTCCTGCTGTTTCTTTTCAATAAAGTTAAATGTTCCCAGTCAATCACAGTTAAATAATTTCCTCCTAAAGTCTTCAGTATCAATCAATTATGATAAATTAAGACAGACAAGGGATAAACCTAGGATTGATGTATGGGCAAATTTAAAACAAAATAAGGCTTACATGGAAAGGAAGTAGTTACAAGCAGCAGAAAGAAACTCTTTATTATTAAAAAAAAATCCCACAATTCTTTATTATAAAAATAATTCATTTCAAACACACATGAACACACATAAACATATACACATACATACACACACAAATACATAGCTATTTTCATTCTTCAAAATATTTTCAGCTTGCTATTTTGTATAATTTGAAAATAAATAGAATGTAAGGTTTGTTTCTTCTTATTTCCTATAAAAAATATCCATGTCTTACTAGTTTCATCTGCTCTTTTCTTATCTTCTTACATACTATACAAATAACCTTAGTGCTTGGAATAATTTCTTGTCTTTTTCTTATGTTTCTTTTCAACAAGAAATCAATTATTAAAGCATTGCACTTTATGCAAATGATTCTTAATTCTACCATGAAATACATTTTATAGTCAAATAAACACTGTACCCTTTCTTTTTTCCAGTATGAGAAAAAGCATTACCAAATGAGTAGATCAAAATTATCTTCATGTAAATGTACTTTCCTAAATACATTTTGTAAATTCTCTTACTTCCTTGAACAAATGAGGCAGATATTTAGTTGAATTATAGAAAAATCAAATATAATATATATATATATATATATATATATAACTGCTGGATTTTGCAACATGAGTAAGGATAAAACATTGATGTTAATATTGGCGAGTGGTTTCTGTATTTGAGACTATATTTTGCCTTAAATTTGATCCAACCATTTTATGGGTTCATTGGATATATAGAATGGTACTGATAATATGATGACTGCACACAAATAATCTGCGTAACATGATTATGATGATACCAAATCATACACAGGCACATAGAAAACAGTTTACTGTCTAAAATTCTTTAAATAATTTTGAAAGTACAAAAGACATTAAGCAGTAAGTTAGTAAAGGACTGAAAGACATATTGGGTTGAATATGAATCATCAATATGCTGTAGCTACACAAAGATAATTTCTATTCCTCTTAGCCTATAAATAGCAGTAATTTATATTTTAATGTTTTTATTTTTAGAATATTGAATTTTACATATATTTCCCAAAATAATCTTCAAAATACTGTTAGAAATTATTAACACCCTTTAAAGATGCATGACCTGCATCTCAGCAAGTTTGAGGGTCTTGCTGTTGATCTCGCTGCTAATAATCTTTTTCTCCTTGTTTAATTTGTGTAACATACAGTAACATAGAGCTACATTTACTTCTGTATGGCATGAGTTAGGAAGGTCATAGAGAATTGGAAAGCATTCAGAGGAGAGTCACTGGGGTAATGAGGAAAGTGGGAGTATCGGATAGCTTTAAAACTGAGCAGAGATGACCCTGGGCAGGGAGTTCTTGAGGTAGTAGCCTTGATGTAGCAGAGCACATGGTTGCTCTCTCTCTCCTCCTTGAATCTCCTTATTGTCCTTTCTTATCATTCTTCCCCAGCTATTCCAATGTGTGTCTGAACATTTTTCTCTTTCCCCTTATGTCTTCCTGTTCTGCTACATGTATATAAAGGTCCATATATGGGAAGATTCTGATGAATCCAAACCTTGAGCTGCTAGAACCCCAAAGTCTTCTTTGTCAATAGAGCAGCCTGTCTCTCTTTCTGAGGACACTGATCTTCTCCTTCCTGAAGAATCTGTAATAGGTGCCCTGAGATCACTGCCCTGAAAAGAACTGCTGGTACTTCTGAAGATCTACTCCTGTCATCTGCCATTGTTCCTAGATCTATCATCAGACTGAAGTCTCAGCTGAACATATAGGTAAAGTACAAAGTGTAATTATTAAATAATTTTTAGACACAGGGAAAAAAATTGCAAGATTTTACCAATTTACATTGCCCCAAATCTGGAGAACATATATGGCGATAAGAATCTAAAGGTATTAAATCATAGTGGAATGGATATGATACTGTCTTAATGTGTTTAGACTGCCTTAAGGGAATATTATAGACTGAGTGACTTATAAACAACAGAAATTTGTTTTTCACAGTTCTGGATCTGGGAAATCCAGGGTCAAGACTCAGGTAGATTTGGTATATGAAGAGCCTGTATTCTGGTTCACAGATAGCCATACTTTTTCACTGTATCTTCACATGATAGTAGGGGCAAGGAAGCTTTCTAGGGTGTCAAGGCACTAATCTCAGTCATGAGGCCTCTATCCTCATGACCTCATCACAAAGACCAAACATCCAAATATTACCACAGTTGAAATTAGGATCTAACATATAAATTGAGAGCAGTGGGGGCGGGGAGCAATGGTGGTTGTGTACACAAACATTCATCTATAGCTTAGGTATCCTAGGTTCCTGGGCTGATTCTCTCTGTAAAGATATCAGCAAGGTGTCAACGAGAAGAGAATTTTAGCATCTTCTTCCATAATCATGACAAAGACTGCTTAAGAAACACAATACAAATTATTTATTAAAATAGCCACAACTTCTCAAGTAACTTTCAGTATCATGTGAGAAAGAAATCACTTTTACATTTATTTTTATGGGATCCAGATATAATCTGAACCTGAAATAATTATCAACAAAAGTGTTCATACTTTTCTTGACTTATTGAAAAGTTAAAATAATGATTGTGTTTAAAAATGCATAAGTGCAATAAATAAACTTTTATTGGACACAATCTGGAATTACCTTGGCATGACATAAGTAAAATGATTAAGATAAAATTGATTGCTATCTAGGAATAGAAGATCAATAATTTACACATATACAAGTTTGTTTTGTTTTATAGTGCAGGCTGACATTATCACATAACCACATAGTATGAGCAAGAAGAAAGGCAGTAATGGTTGGATTGAGACCACTCTAACTAAAATATTTTAAGCTAATTTTCTTTTCCTCGTAAACTAACCTCAAAGTTTTTAGGTGCTTCAAATGTGGCTATTGCTTTTGACTCTTTCTTTCCACACTTTCAAGGTAAAAGATTGCGTGGACATCAGACTTATTTCAGGCTCACTCTCTGTTTAGAAGTGAGACAATTTAACAATCACTCCTGATTGGATTCTCTGTGACAGAACTCAGAGTGAAATCAATGCTGAATGACCAGAGAACTTATACCAAGCTGGCAGCAAAAATCTAGTGGGCGAGATGAGGACAGCATGTGTTCTTTCAGACCTTTCCCTACCAACTGTGTGGAAGCACACTGCCTGTGGTTTGCTGTTATCCCCACAGCCTTTTAAAAGTGTGAATAGGACTACAATGAGTTGAAGCCTTCTGTTTGAACTGATGTCTTGGAAACTTGTCTCTACTAAATTTGGGTCAGATTTCTTCTAGCTTTTAAAAAGGGCAAATTAACCAAAGATGTTTTGTTCTATTCATACCATTTTGTCTATGCTTAAGGTGGCTGAAAGTCTCAGTACTGGTCATATGTAAGCATTGTTCTCCATATAAGCAGAGAATCACTTTTATCATAGAGGTTAAAATACACTGGAACTATTGATAGAATCTCATTTCATCATCTACTTACTTGAAATTCCAAAAGATCTCCCCCATGACATATGCCCAGAAGTAAGTAAGAAAAAAATGAAAAGGAGGAAGTAGAGCAGAGGTGCTCTAGTAATAAATTGCTATACTATATAACTTTATTTTCTAAGATAGTATTGGTGTGTGTCCTAATGTGTATATGATATTTCTGGGTATACGTATTATCAACTTATTTCACTCATTGTAAGGAAAAGAATGATATTGGATTATGAAAAGCAGGTAATTCCAATAACACATATTTTGTGTGAACCATCCCTGTGTGTATAAATAATTGTATGCAGCAGTCATTAATAATTGTATGCAGCAGTCATACCTCTGTGCATCTTTCAGTGGGCAAATAGAACAAGTTAGGAAATGAATGCAAGCATACTCTGTATTAAGAAAACTTGGGAAAAAGAAAAAAATCCTTAGATACACATATTTCATTATGATAATTTTCATAATTAAATGGGTATTTTTGTTATTTAACACTGACTCATGTAATTTATTTTTAAGGGAAATGATACTGATGTGAAATTCTTAGATCTATATCCTCTGCCAAAAACAACAACAACAAAACAAAAACACAAAAAGCCAAACAAAAAGCCAAACAAAAGCCAAAATAATACTATAGTTACTCAAAAGCTAATCCATTACATGCTTCTGTGGGAAATCCACATACTATTTATTCTAAACAGGATCATAGTGGAAGAGATTGAAACAAAGCCTTCTTAAAAACAGTTCATTGTCGAGTTTTCATTTATAAAAAAAATGACTTTTCATTTCATCAAGGAATGACTTGATGAAAATTAGCAGAATTTGAATTTCCTTTGTAATTTCTCTTCCCCCATGAAACCAACTAAAGTGGTTAATTGTGTGTGTTTTCACCTAATTAGAGCCAAAGAGACAGACTGTAGGGAAATAAGAAGACGGGATCAGCATTTCTCCTTGTTAAGATATTCTGACACTGATTAAGAACAAATGCCTATTTTTGTATGCTTCCACCAAATAAAGGTCTACATCCAGCTAACTCATTTCATGACAAGAGTCGTGATAGATGATACTATTTTGTGATAGAAATCATGACAGATGATGCACTTCTTAAGAAACAATTCAGGAAAGAAGGTCAGCATTTTGTATGCTGAAGAGTTTTTAGCAATCTCAGTTACTAGAATTTGATCAAAGTGCATCAGAGACACTGACTTCACTCTTAAAAAGGCAATTTTGTAAGGCGTTATTACTATAAGTAAACAGTTGACATTAATTATATATGCAGAATTAAAATTTTGAGATTATAAGAGATTCCAAAATAGCAAATATAGAAGAGAGAGCTGTTTTAGTTTCTCAGGGCCACCATGGCAAGTTATGATAAACTTGATGGCTTAAAAGAACAGAAATTTACAGTTCTGGTGGCCAAAGTCTGAAGTCAAGTCGTTAGTAATGTTGGTTCTTTCCAGAGGCTCTGAGAGATAATCCGTTCTATGCCTTGTTCCTAGCTTTTGGTGTTTTTGGTGGTTGCCAAAAATCTGGTAGCTTATAGACATATCGCTCCAGTCTCTGCCTCTCTCTTAACATGACTTTCCTCTTGTGTGTCCTTGTGTCTTTTCTGTCTTTTCTTCTTTTTTTTTAAAGATTTTATTTATTTGACAGAGAGAGATCACAAGTAGGCAGAGAGAGAGGAGGAAGCAGGCTCCCTGCTGAGCAGAGAGCCCAACGTGGGCCTCGATCCCAGAACCCTGAGATCATGACCTGAAATGAAGGCAGAGGGTTAACCCACTGAGCCACCCAAGCACCCTTTTCTGTCTTTTCTAAGGAAACTATCATTGGACTTAGGATCTAGAGATCTTTAGCTTAATTATATCTGTGAAAATCTCATTTCCAAATAAAGTCACATATACAGGTATCAGGGGTTAGGACTTGGATGTACTGTTTGGGGCCACTATTCAACCCACTATAACAACACATAGGGCAAAATCTGTCTTTATAACAAAAACAGCACAGTAAATTGTTGGGATAGGCCCATAATACTGAATGTCCATATCTAAATTGCTTATACTGGAGAAATGACTGCATAATTTTAGAGCTGTATCAAAGCATACTTTGTTGTGGTTCTTCAGAATCCTAATTTCATTTCCAAATTTCATAAGGTTCATTTTTTAAATTATTATAATACTGTTGCTTTTATCATTGCTCACTACTGCTTTTTCATTAGACACTAGTATAATATGAAATCATTATTCATGTACTACTCAATGCATGCCTGGACCTAGTCTCAGTAATAAAACCCTACAAAGTAGATACCATTTTAAATCCCTTTGTTACAGAATATTGATGTTTAAGAATGGAGAGGGGCACAACTTGTCCAATGTTGGTCAGTTACTAACAATGAACCAGAATTTGACTCAATGTCTGTTCTGTG
>PITA01030502.1:0-16430 GCA_004023965.1 Spilogale gracilis | reverse complement strand
AATATTATTGTTTTCTTTTGAAGACTGTTGAGTTTCTTCAGGTGGCATATTACTAGTGGGTCTGCCTGACCCTCTTGATGCTTGGGTGGGTCATAGTGGTATACTATTTTCCTAGGTCTGCTTGAACAAATAACAGCAAATTTGATGACTGAAAACAACAGAAATGTATTCTCTCACAATTCTGGAGCCCAGAGTCTGAAATCAAGCTGTTAGCTGTGTTGTACTCCCTTACCAGACTCTAGGGGAGAATACTTCCCTGTCTCTTCTAGCTTCTAGTGGCTCTATGCATCCCTTGGCTTGTGAATGCATAACCCCAATCTACATCTTTATCTTCTCTTAGCCTTCTCCTCTGTTTCTGTGTCTTCTCTTCTTTCTCTTATAAGAATATTTGTCATTGGATTTAGGGCCCACCCAGATATTCCAAGATGATCTCATCTTAAGATCTTGAACTCTATTACATCTGCAATAACTCTTTTTCTAAATAAGGTCATATTTATAAGTTTTAATGGTTAGGAAATAAACAGATCTTTCTTGAGACCACCATTCAACCCACTACAAGCGGATAACATAAACCTCCCTCTGGAGATTGAGTAGTATCGTTCCTAAGGTATAGACTTTCTAGCAGCTCAAATGAATTTGCAACAAGCTCAATACACTCTGGTTAGTTGGAGCTCCTTATGTCTTTCAGAACCATTCTTAGTAGACCTTGTGGATTCTCTCTCCACATACTCAGATTCTCTCTCTCAATATTCAGGCAAACACTTAAGGAAACCCCTGATACAGAATCATGGCACTCTTTTTCTGTGCTGCTCCCTCCTCCATGGTACCTGTCCTCTGAATTCTGGCAAGCTCCAAACTCTGATTTCTGCTTCCTCAGCTCAGGCAGACTGCTATGCTTCTGCTTGGTCTCCATCTTTGTGCACTGCAGTTCAAAAAAATAAATAAATAAATGCCTTCAGGCTGAAAGCTAGGGCAAGCAGGAAGTTGAGCCTGTGTTCTAGTTACAAGTTATTGCTTCTTCCAAATTTGTCTCCTTATTGCTAGGACCCTGACTGTACACCTCCTGTATTTTTCTCTCTCAAGGATCACTCACAGTCCAGTGATGTCTATTGTTCAGTGCCTGAAGAGAGTTGCTTAATATATTTCATTTCCTAGTTTTATTGTTGACAGTGCGAGGGCTACTTCAGTAGCAATTACTCCATCATTGTCAGAAGGGATGTTACTTCATAAACTACACATATATTTAGGTAGCTGCTAAGTAAAAGCCTGTAAAATCACACTCCTTCTGGACCATTTTTTTTCTACTAATTATAATAAAACAATGGCTAAGATACCAAGGCAGTTTCTCTTTAGAAGCTAAAAGGTAATCCATCTTGCAATACCAGTTATCCATGCACATTGCACCTAGGCTTCAAGCTAGAGAAAGTTCATGGTGCTAACCTAAGACATTCAGAGGTGGTATAGTGCCAACAAGGGGTGCATTGATACCATATACTTCAAGAGTGGCCTCACTTTATTAGTCACCTGGATAAATGAGGCTATGTGCATAGGATGATGAACAAGATGGCAAAACCACTCAAAAATATACAATATAAAGCAAGCTATAAGAGAATAGGATATGACTGTGACATGAGAAACATGTTTAATTTTTGAAAGGCTGTCATGTGGAAAGATAGAATTTGTACCCAGTGAACCAAATGATAAGGGTAGGATCAATGTATGTTATAGGAAGGAATAATTTGTTGAATTGAAAAAAGAACTTCCTACTAACCGAATGTTCCAAAGATAGAAGAGGCTGTTGCTGGAGAAGTGTAGTAATCACTTCATGTCAGTGGAAGTGTATTCATTTTCTACTGTTGCCAAATAACCACAGATTACCAAAAATTTAGCAACTTAAAAAGACACCTATTTATTATCTCAGTTATATGGGTTGAAAATCCAGGCAGGCTTAGCAGGTTACTCTTTGTAGAGTCTCACATGGTTGGACATCAAGTTGTGGACAGCCTGGGATTTTAGCTAGAGGCTCTGTGGGGAGAATCTACTTTAGGTACACTCAGATTGTTGGCAGAATTCAGTTCCATGAGGTTGTAGGGCAGATCCTCATTCTTTGGTGGCTTTTCAGGTAGGGATTGTTCTTAGCTTCTAAAAGCTACCTACATTCCTTGATTTGTGGTCCCTGCCATTTTGAAAGCCATCAATGAAGTGTTGAGTCCTTCTCATGCTTTGAATCTCTGACTCCTCCTTCTGCTACCAGCTGGGCAGAGTTCTCAGTTTTTAAGGGCTCATGGGATTAGATTAGATTCACTCAGACAATCTTCCCTTTTTGTGATCAGTTGTTCCATATACTCCCACATAAGACACAGGGTTCAGGTACATGGGATATGTAATTTTGGAGGTTATTTTAAAAAATTTTTCCCTGCCATAGGAGATATCTCAGCAGAGAATGGATGACCACTCAACAGGGATGTCATCCAGTCTTCTAAAACATAGGCTGGACCTCAAGACTGGATGAACTTTAAGGTCCTTTTCAGTCTTGAGATTTTATGAGTATTTTATTTAAGTAGGGTTCATATTAAACCATTTATTGAAAATGAGGACTGCAAATAAGAACATGTTGGGGGAAACCATTGACCTGGAATAGTAAACTTAATTCATTGATGTCCTAATATTGGCTAATCAACTTGCAACGCAAGCACATTCTCTTTCTTATACTGCTGGGTTCACAATAGTCTTCAAGTGTCCTTCACAAGCAAAGTCATTTCTTCTGGCCCTAGAATGCTCTTCCTCACAACACCAAAGGGGTCCTATTATACACTTGTTCTACCTTTGTATGCATTGAGGATGTTTTTTTAGGCTCCGTAGCTTTCATTCATTCATTGGATTTTTTTGAATTACTTCTGTATGACAAGTTATTTCCTAGATAATTTCAGGGTACCTAAGGTATGGCTGACGTGATGTCTTCTCTTAGGGAACTCAGTGCGCAGTAAGGTAACAAATAATAATAACTTATTTAAGACAAATGTAGTGTTTTTAAAATTGATTGTGAGAGGGTATGGTTAAAACCTTTGTAAATCAATAGGAGGAGGAGAGATCCTTTTCCCTGGAAGAATCTGAGAAGTATGGTGGGAGAGAGTTGGCTTTTAATCTGGGGAATTGAAGGATGAGAAAGATTTGGATACATAGAGAAAAGGGAATGGAATTTCAGGCAGAGGCATTTGTGGTAAAAGGCTAGAGAAATTGCCTAGGATCATTTGGTAGGGGCTTGAATGAGGCTGAGGGGTTTAGTTTGATTCAATAGGCAATAGGCAGCATTATACTGAATGCATATAATAACGACGATCACCTCTTCCCAATAAACTTTACGGTAACAAAGCAACTCAAATATTCATAAAGAACGCATGCCCGGGATTTTAATAGCACACAGTAACTTTAACAACAAGTAATGAACTAAAAATATTCCTGAGGAAGAAAGAACACCTAGCTTTATCCTGTTTGTTCATTTTCCTTTGCCTTGGATTTTCATTGTTCCTGTTTTGTGGTTTGAAGCTTCTTTTTTGTGTGTGTCAGTGAAGCTCGTACAATGCTTTGAAAGCCCTGGATGGATTTTAAATTCTACTTTTTTTTTTTCCCCTCAGCTGCTTTACCTATGTCTGTCAAAAACATATTTTGAATCAGATGAATGCACACATTCAAAGCCAGTTTTTAAATTCCTTCTTAAAATCAAATCAATTTTACTTCTTAAGGTAAGAGTTGTCATCCCTTTGTAGAGGCTTATTTTATATAAGAATTTTACGTACCATAATTCAAAAGCAGTGTCATAGGTTTCAGGGCTATTTGATGCAGCAGAGCTTATAACTTTGAGGGACCAAGTGTCCACCAATGGGTAGACATTTAATGTCCCCTGGGAAGGTTTTGGCTCATCCTTGATCTTCACATGCAGACTCCAGGGTCACTGATGCTTCTGAAATGCACACATCAAGGCCCGAGATGCATTATAACTAAAACCTTTATGTAGAGATTAGCCACTGACACCTCAGTGTGACCACAATACCTGGGAGTGGATTAAGAAGGAGTTTCATGAGAATGCCAAAAGGGTAGACTGAGCCCTACTGAAAGGTGTGGGAAAAGGCACTCTTAGGGAAAGATCCCTTCCCTGTCATGGATTTGTTGGTTATAGCTAAGTCTTATTCACAGTTATCATTTGTCAGACATCACTTCTGATTCCAAAAACACTTGGTGACTCAGTGTATGCGAGCCCTGGGGACAACTGAGGATTTAGGTGACAGCTAGAGTGGTCTTTTACTTTGGTCTCTTATGAGTTTGGGATGCTAGAAATATAAACCCCTTCAACATCTGTTTCTCTTGTTTTTGAGGGTTCTTTCCACATTGTTTCTCTGGAAGGCAGCCTGCCTTTAGAATTCTGGAGACCTAGACTTATATCTGATTCCACAGCTTCCTAGCTGTGTGACCTAAGGAAACCACCTAACTTTTAATCTGTGAGGATAAATTAGATATCATCATGTGTGTGAAAGTGTCGTCCTTATTAGATATTCAGTAGTGTTTGGATTAGTTTAATTAGCATGGTGAATGAATTTTCATTTTAGAAGCCTTTATTTTTTATCTGCCTTCTTTAAAAGAGCTCAGCTTTTGACAAACATTGATTGACATTGTTTTCTGTGTATGGATCTCTGTGTTAAGCATTGTGAGAATTACAGAGTTGAACTAGAAATGTCCCTATGCTTCTTTAGCTACTTCATCACAGGCATTATTATGAGCTCTGGTGATTGACATGTCTGGTTGATGGAGATGCAAGAATCACAGGGATGGGCATTTAGCTTATCACAATGAGATTTTATTCAGTAGAGTCTTGGTATTTGAGGATTTTAGCATTCATCATTTTGATGATCCCTGACCCCCATAAATCCCAGGATCTGTAGAGTCATTTATAATCTAGCTGAGATGCAAATATGAATTTCATGAATCTAGGAAGAATTACAACAGGAAGACCAACTAGCACCTTCCTATTCTCTCCTCATTGTCAAAAATGTGGGTTTAAATGAAGTGGTGAGTAACCATGGCTGGATGCTCAGTATCCACATCTCAGGGTGGCATTATTGTTTCATACTCATTGTTAGTAAGCAGTCAAGTTTTTGATGGGTTGGAATATTCTTTGTGGCATATACCAGAAAGAAGGCGAACAGGTTGCTAGTGGTGGTGCAAGAAAAAAGAAAATGAAGGGATTTCACAGATGATTGCTCTGCCAGCTTTTGATCAGTAAAACAACCAAATAATGAATTTAGTGGTAGTTTTGATCTATTATATTAATGAGTCGAACAAAATTTTATGTAGAAATACGAAAAAAACTCAAGACATTGATTCAGCAAGGGTTACAATTTGTAGCTATGAGAGAAACAAATAAAATTTAAACCCACATTTTTGACAATGAGGAGAGAATAGGAAGGTGCTAGTTGGTCTTCCTGTTGTAATTCTTCCTAGAGATTCACTTTTCCTTGTAATGTTGTACCAGTTACCGTCACCACCCTGGTGGCCCTCAGGGAACATTACTCCCTCTCAAATGATGATGCCTAATGGTGGGCAAGAGAACCTTACTTTAATACCCCCTGTAGCACTGCTAGGTTGAAGCTGGGTGAAGTTTTATTAAAGGATCGATGATGGCAGACTGGAAATGAATGATACCTGGCTCTCTATTTGATCTCATAGAATAACTGACTTGTCTTCAAGTTTGGGGCCACCTAGCAGAGGTCTTCCAATCTGGCTCCCAAGCCATCTTCATCTGTCCCAGTTCATCTTTCCACTCCATATCAGTATGCCCCCACGAGTATTAGATTCTTCAAATCCAGACCCAAGAGACCGAGGTCCAGAAATGATTTCTGTTTTTGCATATCTAAGGTTTTCCTATTCTAGTTTTCTACTAGAGAATCTTTCTCTTGATGTTTTAAGCCAGGAATACCTGTTCTCTTCACTGGAAAGCCTTACATTTACCTTCAGGAATAGGGCTTTGTTGATGGGACAAATTTCATTATAATGTTGTCATATTAACATAGGGTTTTTTTTGAATACTGGCAAACTTATTTTATTATTTGTATTATGACCCAGTGCCTCGTATCACCCACTCCTTGGAAGCTGTGCCTGTATCTGGGACTTCCCACTGTGTCAACTCTGTCAACATAGCACTACTTTCAAGCTCCCCTTAAACTCTAAACGTTCAGAAAAACCTTAATGGTCAATTTAGAATTTTTATGGGAGAGACAGAGGAGTGAGATTATGTCATAATTCCCCTGAAAAATTTGAAACTATACCCTATATATTTCTATTTCTCAGAGATTCTTCTTGAATAGACTGTTCTCTGATGAGGAAAATGGGAAGTAGAATTCCCTTTGCCCCTTTTCAACCATGTTTGGCCTGGCTCCTCTCTTTATAATTTTTTATCTTTTTATTATGAAGAATTTATCATTAGTATACCTGAACTGATTAAAGGGGTTTTCAAAGCCGATGGGGGTTCCATCATTCTTAGAAGCTAATGGTTAGTTAAAATAGAGTTTGGAGAGGTTTTCTTATTCTATGATCATGATATGAACTCTATGGAAAGTTTACTACTTGTTAGGCACTCTGGTAAATGCCTTTCATGAAGATGTTTTCCCAGTCATTGCTCACAAGTGTGTTAGATGCTTTTTATTATTTCCATCTTGTTGAAGATAGATTTAACTTATCCAGTGGCAGAGTATGAGTGTGAATTCCAGCAGTCTATCTTTTGCAGCTGAACACCTTACTGTATGGCCTTTCATATACAAATGAATTTCAAATAGTACATTGGAATCACTAAAGATCCAAATAGGTCATTTAAAAATTTTTAGTTATATTTTGTATTCATTTACAATAAAAAATATATGCATTAGGGCAGTATTTCCTCAACTTCCCTGAACAAGAAAACTCACGTGAGATGCAAATTAATTGTCTCATGGAGAATCTGATTCAGTAGGGGCCTGCCTGAGTTACTGATTTCTTAAGATTTATTTTAGGGAGTCACTCTGGATGATTCTTGTCTTTGGGCAAGTTACAGAATTTCCACTAATGAGCGTCCCTTGTTCTTACTGTATTAGGAACCTTTCTGATGCCTGTACTGTCTCAACAACTATTGCCCCCTCCTCTAGCCTTGACTTTTCTTTTCTCCTGATCCTGTTAAATGGTAACCAGATACCCAAAATGGTGGTTGTGAGGCCAACTATCACATCTGGTGACCCTGGGTGAGCCCAGCTATATAAACATTTCCCAGAACTCGGAGCTGGAAAGCACCCCACCGGCCCTGACCGATTACAAAGGAATAATAAATCACCCCACTGTGCTATGGTGCATAACCAGCTGTTCCTGCTTCTGCAAAAAAGCTGTCGCTTTGCTATTGAATGGAGATGTGTCCACCTGGATATGTTCTGTTCCTTTGGAGACATGTCTACCTGGATATGTTTTGCTTCTTCGGAGACATACCCACCAGCGTTTGTTTCGTTTCTTTGGAAACATGGTCACCAGGGCAGGTTTCCTCTTTATAAAAACCTAGAGCACCCGAGGGTCGGGCCCTCCCAGAGCCTGGACTCTAGCGAGTGGTTGAGCGGTCGCTGGTCAGCTATAATAAACCTCTCATTGCTTAACCCTTAATGGTGTCGGCAGTGATCCACTGAGCGCATCCCGTAATATCCTTTGTTGCTGGGATCCATTCTGAGTTAACTTTTGTATTTGGTACAAGGAACTGTAGATTGAATTTAATTTTTTTTTTCTTTTGGATATCTAAACTCCCCAGCACCATTTGTTGATACAATGATCCTTTTTCCACTAAATTGCTTTTTATTTTGTTAAAAACTTTATTTTATTGAGATATGATTTACACCCTATACAGTTCACCCTTTTAAAGTGTATATTTCCATAGGTTTAGTGTATTTATATTCAATTTTAGATCATTTTTGTTCATCTGAAAGGAAATTCCCTACCCATTAAGCAGTCACATCACAGTACCTACTCCCTTAAGCCATAGGCAAACACTAATCTCTCTGTCTCTATAGATCTGCTTATTCTACCCATTTCATATAGATGGAATTATGTAATACGTGATTTCTTTTGTGATTGGTTTATTTCACTTAGCATAATGTTTTCAAGATTCATCCAAGTAGTATCATGTATCTGTACTTTATTTCTTTTTGTAGCTAAATGATATTTCATCGTGTGGATAGACCACATTCCTTTCTTTTTTCCTTTTTTAAAAATTAAATTTATTTATTTTAGAGACAGAGAGAAAGAGTGCATAAACAGGGGAGGAGCAGAAGGAGAAGGAAAGAGAATCTCAAGCAGATTCCCTGCTGAGTGCAGAGACTGATGTGGGGTTTGATTCCATGACCCTGAGATCATGACCTGAGCTGAAATCAAGTCAGTCCCTCAACTGACTGAGCCACCAAGGTGCCCCTATCATATTTCTTTATCCATTCATTAGGTGATGGACATTTGAGTCTCTACATTTTGACTGTTTTGAATGATACTGTTATGAACGTTTTTTATACAAGTTTTTGCATGGGTGTATGTTTTCATTTTTCTGGGATATATCTAGGAGTGGAATTGCTGGGTCATTTGTAATTTTATGTTGAAATAATTTGAAGAGCTGTGAAACTGTTTTCCAAAACAGCTGCACCATTTTACATTCCCACTGACAATGTATGAGGGTTCCAGTTTTTTTCTCATCATTGCCAAGACTTGTTATTGTCTGTCTTTTTTATTATGTCATCCTGGAGGGTGTGAAGTGGTATATCATTGTGGTTTTGATTTGCATTTCCCTCCTGACTAAAGATATTGAACATCTTTCCATGTACTTATTTGCCATTTTTTTTCTTATTTGCCATTTGCATGTGTTCTTTGGGGAAATGTCTATTTAGATCTCTTGCCAATTTTGAAATTGGGCTATTTGTCTTTTTATTATTGAGTTGTAAGATTTCTTTATATATTCTGTGTTGTGATGAGCCTATAGAAGTGGAATGGGCCTCTCACCCAAAATTTAATATGGATGTCAATATTAGTAATATCACACATGCACCAAGAGGGTGTGGAAAGCTTTACTACTACTCACATAATTAGTGTTTTCAGGAGGGAATAAGGCAGCCCCTCCCCTCCCCCACCAAGCAAGTATACATCTGGATTGGGAGAGTAGGGAAAGGGATTGACGTGTCTTTTATTACAGTTGGGATAGAGCTGGCGGGGTCTGGTGGTGGTTCCTGTGAACTTATCAGCGCTTTTATTGCTTGACCTCTGGACAGTTGCCAAAGGAGGGGGCACCTGACTTTTTTTTTCTTTCTTTTTTTTTTTTTTTTTTTTTTTATCAGCATGTCCAATGTGTGGCAGAAACAGAAAGAGGAGTGATGGTGTTTGAGAGCTGTCCAACATCAAACATGGAATCACTCTTTTTAAACTTCTGGATACAAGTCCCTCATTGGATAAATGATTTACAAGTTTTCTTCCATTCTGTGGGTTGTCTTTTCAGTTTCTTGATGATGTTATCTGCAGCAGAGAAGTTTTTAATTTTGATGAAGTCCAACTTTTGTTCTTTTGCAGTCGTGCTTTCTTATGTGATTCTAAGAAACCATTGCCTTAGATTTATTCCTATTTTTTTCTTTTGAGAAATTTATAGTTTTAGCTTTACCCTTAGGTATGTGATCAATTTTAAGTTATTTTTTCATGAGGATATTTCTTAGATGGTGTTATACTTTTGTCAGAATTTAGTTGTTGATATGGGTTCTTTTTTTAATTTTCTGTTTTATTTCTTTTTTTATGATTTTATTTATTTATTTGACAGAGAGAAACACAAAGAGAGAGGGAACGCAAGCAGGGGGAGTGAGAGAGGGAGAAGCAGGCTTCCCGCTGAGCAGGGAGCCCAATGCAGGGCTCTATCCTGGGTCTCCAGGATCATGACCTGAACCGAAGGCAGTTACTTAACCAGCTGAGCCACCCAGGTGCCCCTCTGTTCTATTTCCATGATGTATTTGTCTATATGGGAATGTAGTCTTGTTTTGGGTACTGTAGCTGTAGAAAAAGTCTTGAAATTTGATAGCATCAGCCCTACAACTTTGTTCTTTTTCAAAGTTGTTTTATGTATTCTAGGTCCTTAACATTTTATGTGAATTTTTAAATTAGCTTGTTAATTTCTATTAAAAAATATGTTGGTGGTAGGTTGATTGAAATTGCACAAATTCATAGATCACTTTTGGGGAGAATCTTCACTTTAACAATATTAAGTATTCCAACTCATGTACACAGTATATTTTCCTAGTTTTTAAATCTTTATCACAGCAGTGTTTTATAATTTCCACCATATAGGTCTTATTCCCTTGGGGCACATTTATTATTAAATGGTTTATATTCATATTCTGTATGCTATTGTAAATAGTGTTTTTTTGTTTTAATTTCTGAGTGTTCATTGCTGGAATATAGAAATAGAAATGACTTTTTACAGACTGATTTTATATTCCATAAATTTGCTAAACTCATTTGTTAGTTCTAGTAGCTTTGTTGTAGATTCCATTAGATTTTTTTTCTGCATAGATGATCATATTATTTGTGAACAAAGATAATTGTACTTTTTTCTTTCCAGTAAGTAAGGCTTTTCTTTTTCTTTTTTTTTTTTTTTTTTTTTTTTTTTTTTTTTTTTTTTTTTTTTTTTTTTTTTTAAAGATTTTATTTATTTGACAGAGAGAAACACAGCCAGAGAGGGAACACAAGAAGGGGGAGTGAGAGAGGGAGAAGCAGGCTTCCCGCCGAGCAGGGAGCCCGATGTGGGGCTCGATCCCGGGTCTCCAGGATCATGACCTGAGCCGAAGGCAGTCGCTCAACCAACTGAGCCACCCAGGCGCCCCGGCTTTTCTTTTTCTTAATGTAATATACTGACATGGTCTTCAGATATGATGCTAAATAGAAATGGTAAGAGTAGGAGCGCCTGGGTGGCTCAGTTGGTTAAGCATCTGCCTTCAGCTCAGGACATGAACTTAGGGTCATGGGATTGAGTCCCGCATCAGGCTTCCTACTCAGCAGGGAGTCTGCTTCTTTCTCTTCATCTTCGTTCCCTTCCACCCCCTTTTGTGCTTGCTCTCTCCCTCTCAAATAAATAAATAAAATTTTTTTTTCCAAAAAGAAGTAGACATCATTATTTTGCTGCTGGTCTTAGGGAGAAAGTATTCAGTCTGTTATGATTATGTATGATATTAACTATAGGTTTTTGAAATGGTATTGAATGCATTCCCTTCTATTCCTACTTTGCTAAGAATTTTTACCAGGAATAGGTGTAGAATTTTTTCAAGTGCTTTTTTCAGTGTCTATTGAAATCATCATTTCTTTTTAGCATGTTAATATGATAAATTACATTAACCCATCCTTGCATGTTATCCCACATTTGAATTTGTGGGCTAACCCTTTTATCATTATATTTGGTTTCACAGGGGTCATTACAAGGTGCCACAACTGGGAGCTTGAAACAACAGAAATGTATTCTCTCCACAGTCCTGAAGGCTAGAAGTCTGAGAACAAGATATCCAGGGACATGCTGTCTCTGAATCTTCTAGAGAGTATATTTCCTTGCCTCCTCCTAGCTTCTTATGGTTGCAGGCAGTCCTTGGTTTGTAGATATATTACTTCAGTCTTGCCTCCATTGTCACAAGGAGTTTTCCCTGTGTGTTTTGTGTCTCTGTGTTCAACTTTCCATTTTTTTAATACAGGAATCAATCATTGGATTAAGGCCACCCTAAACTATCATGACCTTATCTCAACTTGGTGACATCTATATAGACCTTATTTCTAGATAAGGTCACATTCACAGGTAATTTGGGTTAGAACTTGAACATATCTTTTCAGGGGACATGATTCTACTCATTGAGCTCATGATGTACTACTTTTTACAAAAGCTATTATTAGAAGCAATTTGCTAAAATTTTGTTTAGAATTTTGCATTTGTCTTCATGAGGGATATTATTCAGTTTTTAAAAATATTTTTTATTTATTCATTTGAGAGAAAGAGAAAAAGCATGAGCGGGGAGGAGAGGCAGAGGGAGAGGGAGAAGCAGACTCCCCACTGAGCAGGGAGAGTCTGACACGAGGCTCCATCTCATGACCCTGGGATCATGACCTGAGCTGAAGGCAGAGGTTTAACTGACTGAACAACCCAGACATCCATCCCATTCATAGTTTTTAAAAAAATACTGTTTGTTGTTTTGCTATCAAGACAATGCTAGACTTAGAGAATGAGTTGTGCACTAGTCAGTCCCTCCTCTTCTGATTACTGGAATCAATTGTGCAGCATTGGTAATATTTCTTCCTTCAGTATTTATCAGAATGCTTCAGTGAAGCCATGTGGCCATGAAATTTTCTTCTTGTAGAGGTTTGTAAACTACAAATTCAGTTGCTCTATAGATATTGGGCCATTTAGTTTACCTATGTCTTCTTGAGTGGACTTTTTTGTTTGTGTCTTCCAAGGGCTTTGTCCATGGAAATGGACAGTGGAAGAAGAAATGTCCATTTCATCTTAAGTGTTGAATTTATTGGCATAAGATTACTTTTATCATTTTCTTATTATCTTTTTAATGTCTATGGAATCCATAGTGATTCTTGCTATTGGTGATTTATGCTTTGTTTTTCTTTTTTTCTACTGACTAGTCTGGCTAAAAGTATCAATTTCATTAGTCCCTTTAAAGAACTATACTTCATTTACATTGATTGGCTGTATTGTTTTTCTGTTTACAATTTTATCAATTCCATTTTGATCTTTATTATTTTTTCTCTCCTTTCTTTATATTTATTTGTTTATTTATTTATTTATTTTCTTAATTTGGAGGCTGAGTCATTGATTTGACTTGATTCCTTATTCTTTTCTAATTCAGATGCTTAGTGCTATAGATTTCCCTCTCAGTACTGCTTTATTAATGTAATATACTATACATTTTGATATTTTGTGTTTCTATTTTCATTCAATTAAAAATACTTTCTAATTTCTCTTTTGATTTCTTCTTTGATGTAGAGGGTATTTAAAAATATGTTATATAGTTTCCAAATATTTATGGATTTTTAAAAAGATCTTTCAGTTATTGATCTAATTTCATTCCATTTTTGGAAGAATGTACTTTTATGACTTGAATCCTTTAACCTGTATTGAGATTGGTTTTGTGGCTCAGAATGTGGTCTATCCTGGTCAGTCTTTCATGTGCACTTAAAAAATATGTGTATTGCCCATTGTTGGCATTCTATAAATGTTAGTTAGGTCAAGTTGTTTGGTGTTATTTGATGTTATCTATCATCCACATAGAGTATTAAAACATCCAACTCTAAATGTGGATTTGCATATTTGTCCTTGTAGTTCTATCAGTTTTTTCTTCATGTATTTTGACTTTTCTGTTCTCAAGTACATAAGCATTTAGGATTGTTATGCACTCTTGATGAATTGATTCTCTTTTTCCTCGGTGTTTCATTTTGAATACTTACTGCTGCTATATCATTGCAATTTCTTCTTTAATACCTAATCTGCCATTAATCCCATTCAATCTATTTTTTAAAATCTCAGACATTATCATTTTCATTTCTACAAGTTTGATCTGACTTCATTAATGTTATCCATGTCTCTGTTAAACTTTGGACATATGGAATGACTATAATTATTATTCTAATGTCCTTGTCTACTAATTCTAACATCTGCATCAGTTATGGATGGTTTCAGTTTACTGGTTTATTTTATCTTATGGGTCCTATTTGCTGCTTCTTTGCATGCCTGGTAGTTTTTGATTGGAGGCCAGACATCATGAATCTTTCCTTCTTGGGTGTTGGATATTGTATACCTATAAATATTCTTGATTTTTGCTGTGGGAATCAGCTCATTTACTTGGAAATAGTTTGATTCTTTCAGGTCTCGCTTTCAAGATTTGCTTGGTAGAACAGAACAGTGTGTAGGCTGGGGAGAATTATTCTCCACTACTGAGTCAAGACTTTTCTGAGTACTCTCTATCCAATGTTCCATGAATTAGGAGGTGTTTCAGTCTTGTTGGTGGGAATGGGCATTATTTTTGTCTCTTGTGAGGACTGAGAAGTATTTCCTTTGTCCTTTTTTCTAGTGCATTCATTGAGGTGATTTCCTTATACAGATGTGCTGATTTGTTGAATGCTTGAGAAAGAACTCTGCAGATTTTCAGATCTCACTCTACAGAGAACTCTCCAGATATCTCCTCTTGGTGATTATATTTTGTGAACGCTAGCTACTCAGGTTCACCTGAACTCTCAGTTCCACTTCCTCAACTCTATAGGTCAGTGAAGTTCTGCCTGGACTTCCCTTTTCTGCACCACAGCTACAAATTTTCTTCAGGGACTGAACTGGAGTAATTATAGGGTTCACCTTCTTTGTTTCCTATCTCTCATGGACTTCTGTCCTTTGTTGCCTAATATATAGTGCCTTGAAACTGTTGTTTCATGTATTTTGTCTTTTTTTGTTGTTTTAGACAACATGGAAATCTAGTCTCCACTCATTTTGGTTGGAAACAGAAGTTCCCATATGCAAAATTTGTATATGTATGTATATGTGCATGTTTTAAGAGTTTTTATAGCTTTCTTCAGATTTTCTAAAGGGTATATAACCTCTATAAGAGCAAGAAACATTTATTTACAGTAGGAATTATATATTTTTATTTTATCATATATATTTATTTTTAAATATTATTTTATTTAAATGTAATTAATTAACATACAGTATAGTATTAGTTTCAGAGGCAGAGTTTAGTGATTTATCAGTTGCATGTAACATTCAGTGCTCATTATAGCCTTAAATTTTATTTATTTCCCTATTTTTATAAATTTGTATATGCCTTCACATATTTCTTAATTCTTATAAATTTAAATTGCAACAAATTATAAATGGTGCCATGTTAAAAATAAATCTTTTGTATCACTCTTATAAATATATCTAGTGGGTTCTAATATCATAGCAAATTGCTACCCATGATTCTCCATTTTAAAAATGGTAAGCAAGATTTTCTTCAACAGTTGAAAATTTCACCTTACTACTTTTGCTCTTAGAATTTACCTTCCCATTCCCTTGCTCTCATAGAATGTTATCCTAATGTGATATATTTTATGCTTGAGAGTCTTTTTATTACTCTGCTGTGTCTGAGGTCTGTCAGATGCCCCCAGGTTTGATGATTTGCTAGGCAGGCTCACAGGACACAGCCTATTGTCATATCCACAAGTAGGATTTATTTCAGTGAGAGACTACAAGGCAAAATCAGCAAAGGGAAAAACACATATGGAGACGTCCAGAAGAAATGGGGAGCCAGTTCCCAGGAGTCTTCTCTCAGTGGAATCACACTGGGTGTACTTAATTCTTTCAGCAATGAGTTGTGACAACATGAGTGAAATGTTGTCAACCAGGGAAGCTTATTAGAAACTCAACACCCAAGGTTTTAATTGTGGCTGGTCATATAGGTACCCTCTTTCTAGCACACACCATAATTCCCGATTCCCAGAAGGAAAGCAGGTTTTCAGTAGAAACCATTTTAGTCCTTCCCAAGTTAAAAAAAATAAAAAAGACTTTGAAACTACTTGACTTGAAAAAGGATATGTTACACAGAGGTTGGCAATCTTTTTCTATAAAAGGCCACAGACCGACTATTATGGGTCTTGTGTGTCAGACGGTCTTTGTCTCAGCTACTCAGCTCTATTGTGGCATGAGAGCAACCATGGACAGTACATACAGAAGTGAGTGTGGCTGTGTTTTAGCAGGTACAAAGTTGGGTTTGCCTACACACACTGGTTAGCCAACCCCTATGTCACAGAAGTTTAGAATCTATTTCTTTTTGCAACCACAACATCAATTCATTAGAAGCTGACTGGAAAACCAGCCCAGAAAATTCCGTGGCACAAATGATGGCCTATGGTGGCATTAATGAAAATATGGGCTGTATCTGCTGGAAAGGTGGGAGTCAATGGCTAATGACTCGATATCTGATTTTTCACTGTAATGGAGACTGTTCACTGTATTTTGAATAGGTTATTGGGTGTGCTGGTGATTTTTACACATGAGCAAAGCACCATCTTTAGTTTGGGAAATAGTGAGAAATACACTTACTTTGATTAAGTGTGAGAGGGGCAGTTGTGTATGAAAAGGGAAAGAACCCAACCCTCCGTCACAATCTTGGTCTCATGCATGTCACTTTTTTTTTTTTTTTATTGTTACTAAATTTTTTTTTCCAGTGTTTCAAGATTCATTCCCCATTCCCCACACCCAGTGCTCCCCGCTTTAGGTGTCCCCAGTACCCACCACCAGGTTCTCCCATCCCTCCACCCCCCTCCCTCCAAGTCCCTCAGTTTGTTTCTGTGTTCAAAATCTCTGTTGTTTCGTTTCCCTCCCTAGATTA
>PITA01030501.1:0-16405 GCA_004023965.1 Spilogale gracilis | reverse complement strand
TATTACAAAGCTGTGATTACCAAGACAGCATGGTACTGGCACAAAAACAGAGAAATAGACCAATGAAACAGAGTAGAGAGCCCATATATGGACCCACAAATCTATGGGCAAATCATCTTTGACAAAGCAGGAAAAAATACCCAGTGGAAAAAAAGACAGTCTCTTCAATAAATGGTGCTGGGAAAATTGGACAACTACATATAGAAGAACGAAACTGGACCATTCTCTTACACTACACACAAAGGCAAACTCAAAATGGATGAAAGACCTCAACGTGAGGCAGGAATCCATCAAAATCCTGGAAAAGAACATAGGCAGTAACCTCTTTGACATCGGTCACAGCAACTTCTTTCAAGACACGTCTCCGAAGGTAAAGGAGACAGAAGTGAAAATGAACTTCTGGGACTTCATCAAAATAAAAAGCTTCTGTACAGCAAAGGAAACAGTCAACAAAACAAAGAGGCAACCCACAGAATGGGAGAAGATATTTGCAAATGACACTAGAGACAAAGGGCTGGTATCCAAGATCTATAAAGAACTACTCAAACTCAACATCCAAAAAGAAGATGAACACATCAAAAAATGGGCAAGAGACATGAAGAGGCAATTCTCCATAGAAGATATACAAATGGCTAATAGACACATGAAAAAATGTTCAGCGTCACTAGTTATCAGGGAAATTCAAATCAAAACCACACTGAGATACCGCCTTACACCAGTCAGAATGGCCAAAATTAACAAGACAGGAAACAACAAGTGTTGGAGAGGCTGTGGAGAAAGGGGCACCCTCTTACGCTGTTGGTGGGAATGTAAACTGGTGCAGCCGCTTTGGAAAACAGTGTGGAGATTCCTTAAAAAATTAAAAATAAATGGAAGCCAAATGGCTGTGGGCATCTGCAAATGCAGGGTTAATCTGAATGGCACGAGTGTAACACTGCACAGCTCCCTGAACATCCTGCATCTCCTTTAGAGTGTTTCCCATGTTCGAGTAGGCATCAGCAAAGGTAGGACTAATTCGAATAGCCTCCTTATAATGCATCAGAGCTTCATTCATGTGAAGTGTATATGATTCTCTTGAGATAAGGTTTTAAGCTAAAATGTTGCTCCTTGTTTTAGTTTCTGAACTCTACAAATTAATGGGGACTTTGCTGGTGTAGTCTTTTTATAGGTTTTATAAACCACTTGAGCCTATATCAGTCGTTTTAGTGTCTGACCTAATGTTTGGAGCTATCAGTGCTTTGTTTAGATGATGACTCAAAATTTTTTTCTGGTCCACTTCCCATTTCCTTCTCTTCCCTTCACCTCCTTCAAAGTTTCTCCTGTAACTCAGCTAACAAAACGAAGTCTGATTTTAAATATCCCAGAGTGTTTCTCTTAAACACATTATCTGGTGCCAAATGAGAATTCTTAGGAGTGATTATTAATTATGCAGGGCATAGTTGTGGTACTGTCATTAATGATAATAATATAGATTTTGGGGGGCCTAGTTTTGACATATTTCACCAGTGTTTTACCCTTGACTGCCCCTCTGTGCTGCTTCCAAAAGTGATGATAGTGTGTGATAAGATTTTTACCTTCCTTTCTCAAGTTTTTTTTTTTTAAGTGAGTCCTGTTCTTCCTATTTCTTTCAGCAGAAATGAAATCCCAGGTAAGTATAAGTATTCACGTATTTGATCAGTAAGTGACAGTTATCTTCGATACATTAAATAACGTTCATCAAAGAACATGTTAGAGGTAAAACGCCTCTGAAGGACCAGCTGTGTAAATGAATAATTATTTTTCAGACCTTCTCGGGTATTATATAATAACTGTCTTCTGGACTTGGTCTTGAAGTCTGTACGGATCAGCCTCAGTAGTAGCAAGTGGCTTTGCTACTTGGTTTGGAGTACAAATTAGACTTTAGCCCTCCAGGAGCTTGAGTTCTTGGTATGAACACCCATAGGAATAAAATTACTGAATTTCAACAAAGGATCGAGGGCTTGAGGCTTAAACAAGCCAACATATGAATACATGTTTTGTGTTGCTGTACTGTACTTATGCTATCCAGTAACAGATAATTTTTTTGTCTGCTAGTAGTGTTCTAGATTATAATGTCTTTCCAAAGCACTGAGACAGTGCACCTATTATGTAGTTGCAGCTGATGCCTGAATGTATCCTAGCTGACAAATTACTGATTAAGAAGAACTTGGATTTCTGAAACGTTCTTACTGTTAACCAAAATCTGAGCAAGGAGTCTCAAATGTAATATGAACTGTGTACCTTTTAAAAATGTAAATCAAGAAGCATCAGTTTAGGGATTTAATTTATTTTTTACCCGATTGAACTACCAGTCAGAGGTTGCCAGCATGGTTGCAGATAAACTGATGTTTGAAATTCACCAAACTACTTAACTGTGGAATAGGAGAATATACTTCCAGTGCTCTCAAGGCTGTGACCTTACAGCCATTTTACATAGCACATCATTCCTCCTATAGGGATGAACTTTTTCCTGGCACGAAAAGTAGCCGCTCTGGTTGAAGCTTTGCTTATTGTAATAGGCTTTTGTTTCCAGGTAACATGTCTGTGGAAGACTTAATTCTGAATAGAGCTATAGATATTACTGGAAACTAATTTTTTTTCTATTATACTCTGCTTTATCAAAAAAATAAAACATTTAAATTGTGCTACAGAAATCCAGATGTTGTCTTGCAATCTTTAAACAATAAATGAATGATTTGCCCTTAAAAAAATTAAAAATAAAGCTACCCTATGACCCTGCAATTGCATTACTGGGCATTTACCCCAAAGATACAGATGTAGTGAAAAGAAGGGCCATATGTACCCCAATGTTCATTGCAGCAATGGCCACAATCGCCGAACTCTGGAAAGAGCCAAGGTGCCCATCAACAGAAGAATGAATAAAGATGTGGTACATATATACAATGGATTACTATGCCTCCATCAGAAAGGATGAATATCCAACTTCTTTATCAACATGGACTGGATTGGAAGAAATTATGCTGAGTGAAATAAGCCAAGTAGAGAAAGCCAAGTATCACATGGTTTCACTTACTTGCGGTGCATAAGGGGTAACATAGAAGACAGTAGGAGAAGGAAAGTAAATGGGAAGTAGGGTAATTCAGGGAGAGAAACAAAACAAGAGAGACTTTGGACACAGAAACAAACTGAGGGACTTGGAGGGAAGGTGGGGGGGGGGGTGGGAGAGCCCAGTGGTGGGTACTGAGGGCACCTATTGCATGGAGCACTGGGTGTGGGGAATGGGGAATGAATCTTGGAACACTGAAAAAAAAATTAAGTAACAATTAAAAAAAATGGAAAAAAAAAAACACACCACACCAGAAAACAGAAAGTTTTCTGACTAGACAGAAACATAAAAGTAACCCGAAGCTTGAGAAATAATGCTTCAATCCTGCTCTAAACTTATAAAATTACTGACATGTATTAAACATACATTAAGTATCTGATACTACTTTAAATACTTAAACATGCATTACCTTCTTTAATTCAAATACCAATGCATTTTAGTATTTACTCTTAGTATCTCATAATTGAACACTATGGTTTAGAGGTGTTGAATAATTTTGCCAAGTTCACGCAGCCCGTAAATAAAGGACCTATCATTCTTAATATATAGATAGGCAGGTAGCAGATACACACAGAGGGGTAAGAGGATAGAGAAAAAGAAATATTTCTGCTCATCCTTCCCTTTTTGAAATGGCAAACTAAAGCATACTCAATTTGTAATTGAGAAACTGGGGCTTAAAGAGAGATTAAAAGTCTTAGCTAGGGTACAGAATGGAAATGGAATTCATTCTTGGACTTTTAGGTTAAACTAAAAATGAAATATGAAATGCATATAATAAAATATGAAATATATGGAATTCCCAATGCTTCAACATTTCTGACATACAAAAATGGTACTCTCATATGATTCAATCAACTACTGTCTTCTACAAAGCACTTAAAAGCACAATTATATTGCTGCAATATTAGAAATCATATTACCCATACCACCACTCCCTGTGAAATCCTTAATTTTGTACTGATATCTAAATGGCTCATTTAAGTATGCACATAATACTAAAACCTATTTTAAATTTGGAAAGTATCAATTACTACAACGGTTTGATTCAAGTAGTAACTTAGTAACAGTGTTTAATATAATTATTTTTTTGATCTAAAACTTCCAAAATATTTTAAAACCAATACTTTAGGAATCTCAGATCTCTGTGATGTGGGTACGTTCTTTAATTTCTCTTAACTGCTTAGAAACTAAAAACATAAAAAACTCAAGTGGCTTTCTGCTGTCATCGAATGAGTCACATCAAGTCGTTATATCGACAGCTTGAGTTACAGGACATTATTCATTCTATGCCTCATAGTCAACCTCCCAACGTCACATTAGGGGACATATTCTGCTTGGATTTCACATAATAAATAATATCCATTCCACACTATTTTACCTACGCTGCGATAAAAAGGATGAAGCCGCTCTCGAGGAAGTGATGCCAGCAACAAAATCTTCCCAAGAAAGGAGCTCTTGGAGATATTTCGTGACAATTAACAGGCAACAAAATATTGGAAGTTGACCCAGTCTTTGAGAAGAGTATGACCATTCACTCAAGCATTGAAAAAGGTTTTCTTCCATATCATACGTTGCATGGTAAGAAGAAAGCAAGCACTATTCATACTACTCTTGATAAATTGTCTAAAAAGAAATAAAACAGTTTATCAATGCCTCTGTTTTAAATTACAAGGCACATTATAAATGTGCTTTACTACTGCTTTATTTTCCTATACATTAACTGAAAATTAGAGTCATAGTATTTTGACAAGAATTTTCAAAGGTCACCGGAAAATCACAATTTTCCCCATTGATTATTACGATCATTTTGCATAAAACCCCACAGTCATTTTTATGGTCTTGAAATACCCTTCAAAGTGACTACTTCCTGTTATTTATTATGGGTCAAAATCAATTTCCTCCAGAAAACTACAAATTATGGACTAAACCAAACAGATAAGTACTTAACCTGGTTGAAAGCATCAGAGAACCATCAAGGCAGTGAAGACCGTTTGACATACCAAGAACAATCCAAGCAAACGGGAAGTTCTAGGGAACTACAGAGTCTCTAGAGCATCAAAAGTACTCAGGACCAAAGTGTCAAATGAATTGGTGAATGAATAATAAATGAAGGAAAGGATTCAGTTTCCAACTAACCTTTTCAAAAATTTTTGTGTTTGAATGTAGTTGATAACCAATGTTACATTAGTTTCAGGGTCACAACATAGTGATACAGCGCCTTGTTGCTCTATGTTACGCTCACCACAAACGAAGACATCATCTGTCACCATTCAATGCTGTTACAGTATCACTATGCTCTATCTCTTATTCCCCCAACTTATTCATTCCATAACTGTCAGCTTCCAACTATTATTATCACCCAGGTAAGGAAAGTAGTGTTGATAATTATTCTTTGTATGATACAAAAATCTTCACAAGGGCTCTTAACTTGCTATGATTAGAAGTGGCTGGTGACTTAACTCACTGACAGCATCAATTATTGTTTTTATTATTTTTGACCACAGAAATCTTAACTAAAAAGTGTTAGCAAGAGAGAGAGAAAATGACAGCTTGAGTTCTGATTTCTCATCTGATATTCTGATTACTATCTACCATCAGTATGTTCCATAGAGAGAAATACATTACATTTGAAAACACAACTCATACCCATATGTGCACATAAAAGAAACCTGTCTATCATAGTGGAATCTGCTGTGATATCTCCTGCCTGTTCCAATCCCTTAGTAGTGAGGTATACTGAAATGTCCTTTGCTTTCTACAATACTGCTGGGAAGACCATAGCCTCTGATACCACTACCTTTAATTACAGTTCAGCACTCTCTTCCAAGGACTCAATAAAAGTTCAGAGTTTGGGCTTAAGAATCAATAAGCAGGGGCGCCTGGGTGGCTCAGTCGGTTAAGCAACTGCCTTCGGCTTGGGTCATGATCCCGGAGAGCCGGGGTCAAGCCCCACATCAGGCTCTCTGCTCGTCGGGAAGCCTGCTTCTCCCTCTCTCACTCCCCTTGCTTGTGTTCCCTCTCTAGCTTTGTTTCTCTCTGTCAAATAAATAAATAAAATTTTTTAAAAATAAAAAAATAAACAAAACAAAACAAAACAAAAAGAATCAATAAGAAACTATTAAATTTTGGTTCTCCATCCTATACCCTCCCTATACAAAATCTGGTTCTTCCCATCTAATTTTTATGCCACCCAATCCTTAATGTCATTTTTTTAAACTTTATTTTATTACATTATGTTAGTTACCATACAGTAGTATATCATTAGTTTTTGGTGTACTGTTCCATGATTCATTGTTTGAGTATAAGAGCCAGTGCTCCCTGTAATTCATGCCCCTCCTTAATACCCATCACCCAGCTGACCCTAAAATCCTTAGTTTGTTTCCAGGAGTCCATAGTTTCTCATGATTCATCTCTGACTCCGATTTCTCCCTCTTCATTTTTCCTCTCCTTCTCCTGATATTCTGATTACTATCTACCATCAGTATGTTCCATAGAGAGAAATACATTACATTTGAAAACACAACTCATACCCATATGTGCACATAAAAGAAACCTGTCTATCATAGTGGAATCTGCTGTGATATCTCCTGCCTATTCCAATCCCTTAGTAGTGAGGTATACTGAAATGTCCTTTGCTTTCTACAATACTGCTGGGAAGACCATAGCCTCTGATACCACTACCTTTAATTACAGTTCAGCACTCTCTTCCAAGGACTCAATAAAAGTTCAGAGTTTGGGCTTAAGAATCAATAAGCAGTGTCTAATGTCCTCCATGCGATTCCTTACGTGCCACAAATAAGTGAAACCATATGATAATTGACTTTCTCTGTTTGACTTATTTCATTCTGCCAACTTTTATACCACCCAAACTTTCATAGTTTAATTTCATTGTTATACAACCCCAGATATGCCCATTCCAACTGGCAGGTGTGTATCATTCGAAAGATGGAGATTCACAACACATTTCAAAACAATGGCGAGAATCCATGTCAACTGTAGTTAACACTTAAATAACAGTCTAGAGATTTTTGAAACACACACACACGCATGCGCACACGTCATATCCCATTTTGAGAATGAATGCTAGACTGTGGTTCCATAGTCTATATACTTTGATGATACTCTGGTTAGCTTATAAACAAAGCAAAATAATTATATTTGGGAGGAATTTTTTTTCCTCCCAAATATTTTTTTCCCATTAGTTCCCAGGCATGGATTGCAACATTTATCTGTGTGAAAAACAGAGGGAGAAATTAGAGGAGCACAAATGTACTCTCCTAATAAAATCAATAAAAGCTTATAAGAAAACTGCAGGTTTCACTAAAATATGTGAAATATAATATACAGAAATTAATGTATCCTATAAAAACATTACAAGAATAAAAAATATTCTGAGATTTTTTAACAGATAAAAAACCTATGAAATTAATTCTGATTCTATTAAGTTAAACTTCATATGTTTTTGAATTCTAGCAATGACATAAAGGTTGATTCAGATAAACTCTGCCACTAGTAACACCTAGAAAATATGGATGAGATATTTTACAGAACATCCACATATAATTAATAGCAACAGAAAGCTATTAGGGCAGTGAGGATTTGTAGAACTAAGATCCAAAAAGGTGTTGAGCCCCGGGTCTGGTGGCTTGGAGAGAGGTACAAGGGACTGGATAAGGAGCAGCACTGGAAGAGAGAATTCCTGAGAATTTTCCTAATCTGATAAAAGTCATCAAACCACAGATTTAAAGAAGCAATATGAACTTCTAGCAGGATAAATTCAAAGACAAGCTTATCAAAAATGATTCTAATAAAACTGCTGAAAACCAACAACAAAGAAAACCTAAAAAGTGTCCAGAAGGGCAAAGTATAATTTATTTTCAAAGAAGTAAAAATACAACCAAAAGCTGACTTCCCCCAAAAGATGAAGGAAACCAGAAAATAAGGGCATGATATTACAAAGGGCTGAAAGAAATAACCACCAATTTATCTTTCTGTTTCCAGTAAAACATTCTTCAAAAATAAAAGTATGATAAAAACACTTTCAGACAAATAAAACACAATTTATCAGAAAGAGATTCTCTCCTAAAGAAAGAAGTGCCAAGGGTGTTTTGGCAGATACGATAAAAATGATGCCAGTGGAAGGCTGAAACATATAAGAAGGAAAGAAGACATTTAAAAAAGACGTTATTACCAAAAATTGTTGCATCAGTACATTTAAAATATGGACTTAGTTTGATTGTAAAGCAGAACTTATTCAAAGCACCTGAAGGAGTAGAAAACCTGAATGTTCCCTGCCAAAACAGAATCATTACTTAATGTTTTCCCACAAAGAAAAGCTCTGGCTCACATAACTTCAACCAGTAAATTATATCATATATTTAAGAACAAATAACATGCATCTCACACCAGGTATTTCAAAGAGGAGGAGGGAATGAGAACATTACTTAACTAATTTTTCAACCAACATAATCCAGATACTGAAACATAATAAAGGCTTCACAAGAAAGGAAAATGAAATGCATCAATGTGCACCAAAAATCTCCTGAACAATGCATGAACACATCAAATCCAGCAATAGTCAAAAAAAATAAATATACTGACTTTATTAGAAGAACACCAAGTTGGTTTAACTTTGAAAAATCAATCAATAGGAACCACTATCTTAAAAGAAGAATTACAGAGTTTCTTAAGAGACTAAAGAAAAAAGACCAAAACAAAAACCACTTGCAGCCCAGAAATTGAGAGGCATGACCTTAATTGGATAAAAGTTTGTTTTTGGAACAAGTGTAATATTTAGTGAAATACTGATGAAAGATTTTCCTCTGATACAGGGAAAAAATAACAATGCCCATTAGCACTGCCTTGAGTCAATATTACACTGGAGAACCTCGTGCTAACAAGCAAAAAAAAAGAAACAAAAAACTTAAGAATTGGAGAGGAAAAAAACAAAATACTTGCTATTCAAAGTAATGAGATTACTTAGAAAATCCAAAAGTACAGATAAATCACTAGTATAAAGTATATGTTTATTAGTATAAACTATAATTCATTATGTCCTGAGTATACAAATATTAAAAAATCATTTTTAGTTCAACCCTGAATAGCCAAAGCAATTCTGAAAAGGAAAAACAAAAGTGAAGGTATCACAATTCCAGATTTCAAGCTCTATTACAAAGTTGTAGTCATCAAGACAGTACCGTACTGGCACGAAACAGGCACAAAAGTAAATTCAAATTGGATGAAAGACCTAAATGTGAGGCAGGAAACCATCAAAATCCTAGAGAAGAACACAGGAAGTAACCTCTTTGACTTTGGCTGCAGCAACTTCTTATTAGACACATTGCCAGAGGCAAGGGAAACAAGAACGAAAATGAACTACTGGGACTTCATCAAGATAAAAAGCTTCTGTATAAGGAAAGAAACAACCAACAAAACTAAAAGGCAGCCTAGGAGATGATATTTGTAAATGACATGTCTGATCAAGAGTTAGTATCCAAAATCTATAAGGAACTTATCAAAGTCACCACCCAAAAACCAAATAATCCAGTTAAGAAATGGACAGAATACATAAATAGACACTTTTCCAAAGATGACAGGTAGATGTCTAACAGACACATGAAACAATGCTCAACACCACTCATCATCAGGGAAATACATATTAAAACCATGATGAGATACCACCTCGTATTTGTCGGAATAGCTAAAATCAACAACACAAGAAACAACAGGTGTTAGAAGATGTGGAGAAAAAGGAACCCTCATGCACTGTTGATGAGAATGCAAACTGGTGCAGCCACTCTGGAGAAATTCCTCAAAATTTTGAAAATAGAACGACTCCATGGGCCAGCAACTGCAGCACTGGGTATTTATGCAAAGGATACAAAAATACAGATTTGAAGGGCTACATGCACCCTGATGTTTATAGCAGCATGATCAACAACAGCCGAAGTATGGAGAGAGCCCAAATATCCATCAACCGATGAATGGATAAAGATGTGGTACATATATACAGTGGAATATTACTCAGCCACTGAAAAGAATGAAATCTTGTCATTTGCAATGATGTGGATGGGACCAGAGTATATGATGTCAAGTGTAATAAGTCAGAGAAAAACAAATACCGCATGATCTCATTCATATGTGGAATTTAAGAAAGAAATCAGATGAACATAAGGGAAGGGGGAAAAGAAAAAAAGGAGAGAGGGAAACAAGCCATAAGAGACTCTTAACAACAGAGAACAAACTGAGGGTTGATGCAGGAAGGTGGGTGGGGAATGGGCTAGATGGGGGATGGTTATTAAAGAGGGCACCTGTTGTGATGAGCACTGAGTACATAGTGATGAATCACTGAATTCTACTCTAGAAACCAATTTGTGCTCTATGTTAACTAAACTTCAAATTAAAAAAATCATTTCTATTTCTATATAGCACAACAAATAATTAGAAAATTCCATATAAAATTTACACTAATCAGGGCACTTGGGTGGCTCAGTTCGTTGAGCATCCAATTCTTGATTGTAGCTCAGGTCATGATCTCAGCGTTCTAAGATTGATCCCTGCATCAGGGTTCATGCTGGGTATGGAACCTGCTTAAGATTTTTTCTCCCTCTGGGGCGCCTGGGTGGCTCAGCAGTTAAGCGTCTGCCTTCAGGGGAGGTCATGATCCTGGAGTCCTGGGATTGAGCCCTGCATCAGGCTCCCGGCCCAGTGGGAAGCCTGCTTCTCCCTCTCTCACTCCCCCTGTTTGTGTTCCCTCTCTTGCTGTGTTTTTCTCTGTCAATTAAATATTTTTTTTAAAAAAAGGATTCTCTCTCCCTCTGTGCCTCCCCCTCTCCTTCTCTTAAAAAAAATAGATGAATCTTTTCAATTTCTATAAAAACACCCAGTATGATTTTGACTGGGATTGTACTAAACCTACAGATCAGTTTAAAGATATATTATTTGTTAACAGTGAGTTTACCAATCCATGAACTTAGTACATATTTACATTCATTTTTTAAGTAATGTATTATTATTGCCATATAAAATAATCCAATTTTAACACAGGTGTTAAGATTAATATTTATATAGAGGCATTTCACATCTTGTATTAACATTAATCCTAAGTATTTTATATTTTTGGATGCTATTTAAAATATTTTTGTGAGTGCTATTTTTTTAATTGTTCAGTCTACAGAAACAAAATTTTTGTATAGTGACTCATTATTCTGAAACATTGCTGAATTCATGTATTAGTTCCATTTTTTATTTTGTAGATTTGCAAGATGTTCTACATCATGTAATGATCATGGACAAAGGCATCAAAACAAATGGGGAAAAGATAACACTTTAATGATCTTAGAAAAACTAGATATATATAAACATCATAAAGCTTTGTTCTACCTTATACAATACACAACTAATTCACTACTGATCATAAACTTAAATATATAGGCTAACAAATATACCTTTGAGCACAAATTATTCAAAACTATCTCATGAACTTAATGCAGGCAATGCTTTTTTAGGGCAACAACAGATTTAACTATAACAGAAGAAACTGATGAAATAGACTTTTTAAAAGATTTTATTTATTTATTTGATAGAGAAAGAGCAAGGGCACAAGCAAGGGGAGCGGCAGGCAGAGGCAGAGGGAAGGGGTGAAGCAGGCTCCCCACTGAGCAGAGAGCCTGACTTGGGGTTCAAACCCAAGATGTGGGGATCATGACCTGAGCCAAAGGTGGATGCTTAACCAACTGAGCCACCCAGGTGCCCCTAGACATTGTTTTTAAAAGACGACTGACTTTTTATTGGAAGAAAAAAAGAAAATATACCAGCCACACACTGAGACAAAAATATTCACAAAGCATGTTTTAAAGAGAATTTGTATCCAGAATATATAAAGCATTGTACAGTAAAATTCAAGGGCAAAAAATTGACAAGACTTTAGACAACTTGCCAAGGTATTTATAAAAGCATAGACAAATAAGCACATGAAAAATAGTTAATATCACTACTAAAGGAATGGAAATTAAACAATGAACTACTACTCCAGATCAACTGGACTAACATTAAAAGCACATACAAAAGCTGAAACTACTAAATACCTATCAACAGGAAAATGGATAATTAAATTGTTGTATATTTCATAATGAATACTATGCAACTTTAGCACAAATGATCTACAATTACACGTACTGACACACATGACTTATTAATATTATACTGAGCAAAATAACCACCAAGAAGAGTACATATTATATGATCCTAGTTTTATAGCAAAACTTATCTCTGCTGGTAAATTTCAGGGTAGGGGATGCACTTAGGGCTCTAGTTGCTGAAAGAACAAGGAGGTCTTTTGACCTGGTAAAGTTCTCTTTTGCATGGGTGCTAGCTACACAACTGTGTTCAGTTTGTGAAAGTTCTTCAGGCTGTATAAGATATGTTCACTTCTGTGTATTTATGTTTTACTTGAATAAACAGAAGATTATTTTAAACCAATACTGCTTATAATAAGATAATAAAATAGAAATAAATCAAATATATTCAAGACTTTTATGCAAAAAACACTCTATTACTAAGAGAAGATAAATAAGATCTAAATAAATGAAAGAATATATCAGTTCATCAATTGAAACACTCAAATTTGAAAGATGTCAATTCTCCTTCAAACTGATCTATATTCAACAGAATTTCCATTATGGACCTAACCTCTGTGGAAATTTATTTGTGGAAATTAATACACGTTTTCTGCACTTCATATGGAAATGTAAAGGTCTAAGAAAAAACACAAAAATCCTCAGGGAATCAAACAAGTTGAAGAAATTCCTCTACCTGATATCATGACTTGTAATCATGCTTCAATAATTTGTTGTTGTTGTTGTTGAAGACTTTTATTTATTTATCTCAGAGACAGAGAGCCCAAGCAGGGGGAGAGGCAGGCAGAGCAGGCGGAGAAGCAGGATCCCCTCTGAGCAGGGAGCCCAATGCGAGACTCACTCCAGGAGCCTGGGATTATGACCTGAACCGAAGGGAGTCGCTTAACCAACTGAGCCACCCAGGCATTCCTCAAATATCAATAAAGAGAGTGTGGTACTCTCCCAAGGACAGTTTATAAAACAACAGAATATAACAGAAAGTAAATAGCAGACATTCACACATACAGACACCTGAGTCATCAGAAACATACAACTGAAGGACAGTGGGAAAGGGATCATCTTATAATACTAAATGTGACACTGGGTCACTCAATTAAACATATGGATTGTACATCTGAGTGTGAAAGATAAAACAAACTTTAGAATGCAACTTCAGTCACTTCAAAGATATCTTAAATGGATACACAAAGCACTAACCATAAATAGCAGATTAATAAATTATACTTGATTAAAATTAAGATAGTCTGTTAAGAAAAGACATCAGGAAAACAAAAAGTTAAGACAATGACCACGAGAAAATATTTGCAACTCACATAACTGACAGAGAGCTCATACCCATAACATAGAGTATATAAAGAATATATAATACATAATGTTTTTTAAAAGACTCTTTATAATAAAAGAAGAATTCCTACATATCAAAAAGAGAAATACCTAGAAGCTGATGTTAAAATAAGAAAGAGACGTGAACAGGCCCTTTCAAAATGAGGATGCCCAAGTAGTAGACAATCAGGGAAGTGGAAATTCACAGTACAATGGTGTACTATTACTTACCCACTAGAACTACTAAAATTACAAAATTTGACAACTAAGACATACATAGGGGCTAAGTGGACTCTTACAATCTTCAGGTAGGAATATGAATCAGTACAACTTTGGGTATCTACCAAAGTGAACTTACACATACAACTGCATTGAGCAATCACACTCCTATTGATATATCCAACAGAAACTGGTACGTAAGTGCATTAAAAGCATTCAAAACAGCAGTATTCGTGGTAGCCAAAAATAGGAGACAATGTAAATGTCCATCAACAGAGATGCATGAAATGAGTCATGATGTAATCATTTAATGGAAAACTATACAGCAAAGAAAGTGAATGAACTACTTTCATATGCAACGTCATGGATGCATCTCACAAAGCCAAACAAAAACACACCTATCTATCATATGATCCCCTTTATACAAGTCCCAAAATAGGTAAAACTCATCTATGGTGTCAAGACAGTGCTCATTTATTGGTGGGGAGGGAATCAGTACCAGTGACTGACTAAGAAGGGGCAAGAGGCAGTTTCAGTGGAGCTAATCAATAATTATTTCTTGACCTCGGTAGTGTTTACATGAGTGTGTTCACTTTGAGATCATTCACTGAGCTGGTCACCTACTTTCATTTTGTACATGACAGCTCAACAGAAGCTTATTAAAAATATAATTCAAAACATTAAAACACCGGGTTTTGAGGTACTTACCCTGCAGTTATTAGTAAAGGCAATTTTTACAGCAAATCCATAGTGTTAAAAAAGCAAGAAAGGTGGGGTGCCTGGGTGGCTCAGTGGTTAAGTGTATGTCTTTGGCTCAGGTCCTAATCCCAGGGTCCTGGGCTTGAGCCCTGCATCAGGTTCCCAGCTCAGTGGGGAGTCTGCTTTTCCCACTCTCTCTCTCTGCCCACTCCCACTTGTGCTCTCTCTCTCTCTCAAATAAAATCTTTAAAACAAACACAGAAGTATTTAACATACCAAAGAAAACTTTAAACATTTTTTGTAGTATATATGGAATAAATCACTAATTAGTAACTATTCTGATGTGAGCAGATTTGGCACAACAACAACAAAACACTTTACTTGATGACTAGTTACTATGTTTACCTAAAAGTAATAAAACTCCATTAATTTTAATTATATTTTTGAAATCATATTTTCCATTAAATCAAGCTGGACTCTCTCATTTGCAAGGATTAAATATTGATGCATTTGGGTATTTCTACACATCATTAACATGGTGCATGCAACCAAGTCTGGTAAAATTCAGACAAATTAGCCTCTCTATTCATTTCTGACATAAGAACCATATTAATATTGCTACTCCTTTCTCCTGATTTACTCTTTATTTTCTAACTCCTTGTTTATCTTCATATTTACATCATTTATGTATGGCCAACTGTTAATGTACCATTTGAACTGTCACGTTCAAATCACACATGAACTTATTTGGTATTTGTTAATATCACACCAGCTCATAAAAGGGGATAGAACACTGACTGTAAAAACCATAGGGCATGCTCGGCCATTAAGCATCAGGGTGATCTTTGGTGACTCATTTTGCCATGCCAGACGTCAGTGATGAAGACGGAACTTTTACTTGTCAATGTTTAAGGAGCCTATACAAGTCTTTGGCTCAGCCTTTTCGTTTTTGAGAGTGAGAATTTACTCAGATACTGTGATTATTCTTTCCCTATTCTGTTCCACCCCATTTCGACTGATAGGAGGACCCAGCTGTACTGCTTGCTTATAGCACTCTACATTGATGTCATGACACCAAGTCTTTCTCCAAGCTGAGCTCCTAAGGGATTCCCCCAGGCAGAAAAGCCAACATGAGGATTACCTAAGAGAATATAGATAAATAACATCATTTGAAAACTCCACTGATTTGAGCAGAGTAGAAGAAGCACGTCTGTAGTTCCAGGAAGCCTTATCAAGTATGCTAGTTTATGTTCATCCTTTTATACATAATTGAGATTCCTCATATGACATCATTTGTCTGCCTGCCACACAAATCTCTGCCCAACTCGGCCTAGACTGCCCATGTAGGTAAAAAAAAATAGACAATGTTTACCCTCACTTTTTCAACAAAGACCGCTTAAATATTCCCTTTAATCGTGTTTCCATTAGTATGGGGATTGGGACCCACTGTCATCCTAACAAAACTGGAACATACACAATTCATCCTCAATCTGGGTAATAACCCCACTTAGTTTGACCTTTACTGTGTTCTTCATTGCATTCACTTCTGTGGTCAAAGAATGCAAATTAGTCCATAGTTTTACTTTTTTTTTTTCTCTCTCTCTCCCTCTTCCCAGAGGTCAGCCTAAAAATCTCTAAAATGTATAAAGTTACTCCTTTTAATTTCTTTATGATAACATTTATGCTATTGTCTTCTGTGCAACAGACTGTCCGTTTAAACTCCCTCTTATCATCTCCTATTCAGTGCTTCCCTTTACAGTCTGGCTATCATTTATCCAGTGTAGGCACCATCTAATTATTTACATTAACTGACACATATTTTATAGACACTATTAGAAATTCATAGACTACAGTTTATGCATTACAATCACATTTCACAAGTTCTGGATTCCCCTCTCCTTTGCACTATCAACAGGAAATCAGAACTTCTCAACTCATTGTA
>PITA01030499.1:0-16402 GCA_004023965.1 Spilogale gracilis | reverse complement strand
TATTGCTTTTACTAATACTTAAGTACTACTCCTATCACCAATAGTGTCATTGTATCCTTCCGTAGAGGGCCACTCCATGCAAAATTAGACCAAAGCATGCCTTGGCCGGGGTTCCTTTCTGACCTTTTTTTTTTTTTTTTTTATTGTTACTAAAATTTTTTTTTCCAGTGTTTCAAGATTCATTCCCCATTCCCCACACTCAGTGCTCCACGCTTTAGGTGTCCCCAGTACCCACCACCAGGATCTCCCATCCCTCCACCCCCTTCCCTCCAAGTCCCTCAGTTTGTTTCTGTGTTCAAAATCTCTGTTGTTTCGTTTCCCTCCCTAGATTACCCTTGTTCCCATTTGCTTTCCTTCTGCCACTGTCCTCCAGTTTGCCCCTCATGCACCGCAAGTAAGTGAGACCATGCAATACTTGACTTTCTCTTCTTGACCTTTTTTTTGCTATAACCTTGCCTGCTGCTGAGATACACATGAAGGGTAGTCCACACCCCTGTCCAGCTATTGAAAGGATGGCAGGAAAGATACCTTTAAGAGAAGATAGAGAAGGCAGGTATACACAATAAATGTCAAATGTATGTACAGTTTTGTTCTGGCTGTTTCTCTGAAATGTGTGTCATGACTATTTCCAAATGTGAGTAGATATTCTTGGATACGATGGTTTTAAGGCCTGCATAGTATTCCACTGTCTGGATTGAGCAGAACTTCCTTTATTCTTGACTTTGATGGCTAACTCCTTCATGATACCATTGTATTGTTCACTTTATTTTTTGCATTCTGCTTTCCTTTACAAAAGAGCATGCAAAAACTACAATAATGTGTTCAATTAATTGCACAAACACCACTTCGCCTCTATGGATGGCAATATTGTTCAGATTGAGTTGTTAGTCCTGCAAGTAGACATGTGTGTTAATGAGGTTATAGCTGAAAGTCAAACTAGGCTAGCAAATGTGCCTTAGAGTGCCATTGATTTATGTGGGAAAGTGCATGGTTTTAGAAAGATGCATGCACAAAATTTGAAGAATGTCTGAATGCCAGTTAAAATCAATTACAATAATGGGGAATGTATACTAAGAAATCAGACCTCTTTTTCAACAAAAATCAGTCCCTTGGAATTCTGAATATTATTTCAAATAAATGAACAAACGTAATTTTGGGTAAAAATTACTTTTAAAAATTGATTTTTGTTTTTATTACCTGGATAAATGTCAAACTGTTGTAGAATTTAAAGCAATAATGGATAAATTCTAGAACACTCATGACTATATATTACTCTATATAACTTAAACTAGCTTAATTTAAATTAATTTTTAAAATTGTAAGCTCTCTTGGAATTGAATGACCTTTAGAACATGTAAATCAATTGTTTAAATTTCATACAGACATATTTTTAGGAACTTAATTATAAAAGAAAATAGGAGGTACATCATTATGATTCTTTTGATCTGCCATCATTTCACCTTTGTGAATGTATGATTGTGTCACCTAAAAATAGCTTAAAATATTTTCCTGTAGCATTACTTCATGCTAAGAAGTAATATTGGAGCTTGCAATCATCTCTGGTTTGATTTAATACTTTATGGAAATGTTAGCTTTTGACATGAAATAACACTCCTTTTTGTCAGAGACTGCTTTTTCTGTGGGCTATGTTAAGGAATTTTGTTAATCAAGGGAGTTGTAATTTTTCAGATGACATGCTTCTTAATAATAACACAGTTGCATAGCTTCTGCTTAGTTCTCCTTAGAGTTCATTTGGTTTTCATTTCCAGAATTCTAACAGAGCTCCAAGACAGTCAAGCTCAGGCCTTTCTGTTGAAGCAGTGTGTAGACTCATATACAGCCTACTTTACCCAAGGACTTTGCAGCCTCATGGTGCCACAGGACTCCCTAAGTCTCATGTGATGCCCCATCACAGCTCATGCTCCTCCCTAGGGCCAGGCTCTGGACTTTCCTGCTTTCCTTTATCACTTCCAATATTGCTGTGAGTCATTTCTTTTGTTAGTCACCAAGAATCTCTTGAAAGACCTGGTATACCCTGCAGAGTTAGACAACACAGGGAGAAATTGTTTGGGAAGACACCAGAGAGTCACACAGTATGTTCAGGGTAGTGTTAATACTTTTCCTAAAATGTGTGGCAGAGATGGTACAGGAAGGAGTTGAGAGGAATGAAGCTTGGGCCAAGGAAAACTTGGGGGCCCCTACTTCGAGAGAGAGGCTTTAGTAAAAGCTCTGGGGGAAGAACCCTGTGGAGATCACTGGTCGTTGGGGACTCTTTAACAATTGATTCTTCTTGTTATTAAAGCCCTGATATTTCCTTGGTGGACTCTCTCCCTGAGCGTTCCCTTCTGTTGGAAAGCTAAATCCAGATCTTTCTTCTCTTGGCTGAGCTCCACTGTGAGAGCTAAAGGATCTTCTCGCATCTCACCTGGACTGGGTGCAGCCAGGGGCCAGCTCATGACTTAGGTCCAAATACATGTGTGGTCTGAGGGCTCTGGCTGTGGAGTTAATGCCTCCAAACGGGAAACCTGGCAGTCAGGCAGCTTGCAGCAGTGGTGGGGGTGTGCACACCAGATGGCTTCTGCAGTGTGACCCTGGGCATTCTGGAGAACCCCGGGTTCCATCTCATTGCCCACAATTAGCTTTTCAGGCCCTCATTCTTAGGAGAGCCTCTTGTAATCTTTCTCGTTTAGCTGGTGTTACTTGCAACTAAAAATCTTTACTGACACATACTGGATTTGGATGAACACAGATGGGGTGGGAGGGGGAGGAGAATCTTCCAGGTGGAGGAAACAACATAACAAGGGCTTGAAGAGAGTGTGGCATCTTCCTGGCTCAGTGGAGAGCGAACAAGGGCCAAGACCTGCCAGGGGAGGTAGTTCAATGCCCGGAAGAAAGGGAAGACAAACTAATGTTTGTGGGTTGACTGCTGTCCACGAGTCACATTTCCATAAATTTTCTTAGTTTCTGCTCATGATCCTGTGAGGCTCAGAGAGTATAGAAAGATAGGGAGTCTAGGACTCACCCTTGATCCCCAAGAAACCATGGCAGGGGTTCAGGAGACGGTGGGAGAGATTCTTCTGGACTCAGGGATTTTACATTCCTTTCGCTCGGTCTAGGGAGCTACCTCCTTGACACGCGTGTCTGTGTTCCCCATGAGGCGGACGGAACAGCATATGATTTTAACATGCCTGCTCCTATCAGCCTGATCATAGTTTATTTGATCGAAACAGACAAACAGCTTTAAGCACTTTACCCAGGTATGAAGCACACGAATTTGACTGGAGTTTATTTTTACCCCAAGGCAGATAATTTATTACATCCTGTCTATTGTCTTGAACTGCGTTTCTTGAAAAGAATGTTATGTTCTAAGTCATCGTTTTCATAGATCATCACAAATGGTTAGCACTAATCTCAGAATCATCCTAGGGCAGGATCACAGCCCCTTGCGACTAGTGAGAAACCCAATTCCATCCTTTCCTCTTAGAAAATAGAATATGGAGACCACAGATGTGATTTGCCAGGAGTACAAGGATGCTTAGTGACAGAATGGGAAAAGGCATATCGCAAATCCTAACTTCTGATCCAGTTTCTTGCCACTCGACTGCATTAAGTTCAACATAGATTTTATGAGTACAGTAAAATTTTATATCTGACTGAGGCTCCTTGGGATCACCTTCTTCGACAGCCTAAGTAATCATAGACTCAAATACATCTTCTGTGAGCCTTGTTCATAGTAGTCGCAAAGATCGGAACATCAATCATATTTTCATTTTATGTAGATCAGTTAATAAGAGCCTTGTACATCATATTATGCCTAGGATAATATCCTATTAAATATTATCACATTGAAAGGATAGAAAATCCATTTCTCAAATAGCTCACTGTTTCATGGAGGCACTGGGCCCTCCCACAATAAGGCCACTGACACACACAGAGCTCTCAGTTTGTTCTTGATTTTTCTGGAACGCTGCCTTCGAGTGAATCTCTTCCCAAGACTCAACAGGGAATTCTCCCACCTACTGTTACACTGTAGTGAAACCACCTGTTACTTTTTTGTTTTTTTATGTGTATTTTTTGGTCTCTTCTTCCAACCTGGAAACTCCATTAGGACAAGAGACATGCTTTATGCCCCCATGGCTCCCCTGGCATTTAGGACAGTGTAGGACACATAATAGTATTCAGTCAAAGCTTTTTGTAGAAAGGAACTGTGCTTACCAAAAGCCAAAGAAAACTGAGAACAAATGACCTATAAGGGAGTTGAACGTTTGCTCTGTAATGAAAACTATAGGCTGATTGTAGTAAATATCTTTCTTTAAACAGTGAAGGATGTTTCCAACCAGTGTAACGCACGAAGGACCCAGGAGCTAAAGAGGATTCTGACTTTTTAAGGAGAGAGAGCACTTATTTGGTGACTGGTAGAGAGATTTCTGATAACTCATGCGGAGCCCAGAGTAAACCCAAGGGAAGTTAGGTCTCTCGGATTCCTCCAACCTTGTGCATGCTCTCTGCAGCAATGAAATTGCCACCTGCAAGCTCTGCCTCCCCCTCACTCCCAGACGCATCCTCATCTGTGGGAGGGAATGTTGAAGTGAGTCCAGGGTATTGCCTTCACCATCACCCTGCTTGCACATACAGGCATACAGTGGGTTGCTCCACACTTTTCTTGTTGCCTGGATCTCCCCGTGGGACCATCACACAGTTCTGTCTTCCCAGTGCCCTACCCTGACCAATGGCTCCCTTTTTCAGCCCTGAGGTTACCTTCCCGTTCCCAGCTCTTTGATGACCCACTTGGACAATGGACATTTCCTTTTTGGTTCCTGGGCTCACATGGTTCTCCCTCACCTCTTCCTTGCTGTGAGTCTTGCTTCCTATGATGGGAAAAGCCCTTCTCTAAGACTGAATCCACTAATGTATCTATTTCCAAATATCCCTCTTTAAACTTTTGTCACTTTCTTTGGCTTTTCTTGTCTTTCTTTCTATTATTGGGCCTGGCTCCCGAACCCAGGCTTGCTAGTTGAGGATCTATTATCCCCCTGATAGACCATGTGTCTACTTGCCTAATCTTCACTTAGGATCACTTCTCTGTGGCTCCACTGGCCTCCAGGGTGGCACATCACATGTCTGCACCTCTCAACTCCTGCCCTGTCCTCCTGGGAAGGTCTGGTTCTATGGTTCAGTTTTCCCTGCCCACACCCCCAGCTGCTTGCCATCCTGCTGTATATAACTGCATGGTCCGCTCAGCCATGCAGACAATAATCCCTGATAGGGAATCCTGAAATTCAAGAGAAAAGCTCACATGAGATATTGCAAACCATCTCTAAAAGGAGTCCTTAAGGGACCCTATTAATGTAAATATAATAGAAAATGACCTTGTTTGTCATGAACTTTCAATGCTTTCTGGCTGGATCTCCTCATTTGATCTGTCGGGGCATGGTAATGTTAACTTGCACATAATACTTCCCCTAAAAGAGCTTAGGAAGCAGTGGATTGGAAATGCCTTTTGACCCAATGGGACATGATGTTGATAGGGGTTGTATGAGATGCTGTGATGATAGAGCCCCTAGGAAAACATATGGAAACAAAGAGAAACTAGCTTGTGGCATTAGTACTAGGCTTGCTGCATGGAAATCAGGAGATGGTATGTGGCAGGGTCTAGACCCTGCCCCCACGAGAGAGGCTCTGAAGGACAGGTTAACTGAGCTGACCTTTCATGGGTTGTTGGGAAAACCCAAGCAAAAATTTTTATTTGACTAACAAATTATGATCATTCTCAAAATATCAGCGTTCTCATTTTGGAACGAATGTGTTTCCTTCTGGAGTTTCTAGGCCAAGAGGGAGTGTGGTGAATTCAGTCTCCATGGCACCAATTATGTGACATGGCACCAGGCAGGGGCTAGCTATTTGATGGAAGATGAAGGAGCAGGTGTTGGCAGACCCCATCCCTGCACTATGGCTTCCATGAGACTTTTCTGTGAAACTTCTTCATGTTTTCCAGTTCCTCAGGCATTCACTTGGAAAAGTAGTCTGGGTTCACACAAAGCTCAGTATTTTGTACACATTCCACTCTATTCAAGAATTTTTCTAAAATTTCACATTAAATTAAAAATGTTCAAATGATGCTATAAAGGAATAATGTAAGTAAGCATAATTTTTTTTCTTATTGAATTTTCTCTGGCTCCCCTCTTTGTTAATCCCATGAGCCCTTGATAACTATAATCTCCAATAGCAAAGATTTTGCATGCAATTTTTATGACAGCTCGTTGTCAGAACCTGTTTTTCCAAATTTCTGCAGCAATATAGAAAGACTAATGGCTTCCCAGTGCTTTGGCCATGTGTAACAGCTCTCCTGGCCTTATAAATCTCCTCTGGTAGGTCAGCCCTTGGTCCCCGGCATTGCCAGATCTTTCTCATTCTTTCCAATGCTCTTGTCTTTCCCTGCTACACATATAAAGAGATTTGGGGTATTTGTATTCACTTCTCTAGCAATTTTAGTGTCTAAACTTCACTATTCATTCCATTTGCTCTTATTTTAAAAAGAGCAATAATAATAATATAATAATAACAATAACAACAGTAATAATAACAATAAGAATACTATGGTAAAGATGACAAAAAATAACATTTATAGACTACTTACTTCATCCTTGATATGGAGTCAAGAATCCAGTGAAGTTCATAGATTTAAAAATTAAAAAAAAAAAAAAGACCGGCAATGAAATCCCCACCCCAACCACATCCACCCAAATAAAGAATTGGTTCTCAGCACCCTGTCTTCTTTCCTCTCTCTGCACCCTAACATTCATCCCTAGTTGTCTTTACCACGGACTCTACCACCTTGATTCCTTCCCTTGCTCTCCTAGCTCATACTATCTTGTTGACTTCAAGACTTTGAGGAAACGAAAAGTAGCTGATCATCTTGAAAGAGACTTCTGCCCCTGCTGTGTGGTAGGCATAACTGGACATTGTACACTTATTTCCTGCCCCTTATTATCTGGTCCCTTATAGACATCTAGATCTGTGGTTTCCTCTCCATTAAAAAAAACCTTGAAGTTCTATTACTGTGTCTACTGACATCAATAAGCAGAGGGCTTCTTGGGTGCCCTTGAATGACATTTGTGATAGTTCTGGCCTCTCCAAAGGACCATTTTTTAGTGACTCTTCAGTTCAGAGCCCTCACTGGATAGCTTTGAGAACACAAGCAAACAAGGGGGCTGTCTCACACATTCCTGGTGTCCCTCTGGCATCCAAATGTATGTTCAGACCCATATATCTAGAAAATGTAAAACCCCATGACTGTCTTCCATGGCAAATGCCTACTTCTTAACAAGGCATGTATTTAGAGCCTTTCTGATCATTTCTATGGTGCCTCTAATAGGCGGCACCAAGGACTACAGCTTCAGGGATGTATCAGACCCTCCACAGGCACCATGACAACGAAGCACAAAAATAAAATGCTGCAAAACAACAAGGATATCCTTCCTGAGCAAATGAAACGTTCAGCAAGCCTTCTAGAGCCTCCATCCAGCTCCACAGCCAACCATCAGAGTGCAGAAACTACCTGCCCTTCCCTACTCTGTACTGAAATTTCCAAGTTTCAATAGGTGTCCCTTGGCCCTTAAGCACGTGGTAGATTTATGATTCCTTCCAGGACACACAGTTGTATTCTGTGATCAGAGAAACAGTTGTCACTTGGTCTTTCGATATTTACTTATTTTTCTTGTAAGTTCCCATCATTTTAGGTAATGTGCTAACATAGATATGATTTGCCATCCCATGCTGTTAGGTGGAAAAGAAAGAGAATTACCCTCGATGCTGTGGCATCTCCATGCTAGCTACACGTATCAGCTGTGTTCTCAAAAAATTGTACAGGCAGTGGTGGAGGACGGGCATGTGGATATGATTGCATACAGTCAGGCATGCTGGGGCAGGAACGTGGCCAGATGCCAAGGGGACACTGTGGAGGGGCACTCTGCCTGGATGAGGGAAGAAGAGATAGGGTTCCTGAGTGGAAGACTTCAGAAAGGTAAAGGGAAAACCAAGTTTCAAAGGATAGCATTTGAAGGATGGGCTTAAAGTGGTTCTTGAAGGGATTTCGAAGAATGAAGAAAGATTATCGAAGAAGAGAAAGGAGTGAGGGATAAAGAGAAGGGTGGGTAAAAAATGTGGAATTATGTCATAAATTTGTGGAAGGGCACACATGGAGGATGGGCTGACTGGATTAGGCCCCCAAGGGGATTAAGAAGGAGAAGGGATGGGGTGCTCTCACAGCTTGGGTAAGGCTTTAGTCCATTGTACCTGGGAAGCCCCTGGGAGGTTTTAAGGAGAGACTTGAATTAATTAGATTTGGTTGTTGGACTTCTCCAGCAGAGCTCCTGCATGGTCTGAACCTTGCAATGAGGGTCCTCAGGCAGTGATGAGTTATGGGTAATGGTTTTCAAGTAGGACCAGCACTGGCTTGGAAGTCTTAGGGAGATGAGGGGCCCGAGGGTTCCAAGGTAGGGGAGGACCTTTCAGGAATTCAAACTTGCATAACAAGATAATGGGGATTGGTTGGTTCTCATAGTTAAAGATGGATTTGTCCTCTCTAGACTCACTAAAAGCAGGAACTCAACTTGCCTTCTGGGAAATTCTGCCATACTAGCTCCAACTGGGGTTGCTTCTTTAAACCATTTGCTCCTGTGACAACAAAATCCATCTTAGGAAGTCTTCACAGTCCGCAGGGACCACAGCAACGCTGCCACCTCCTTCCACCTCAACTCCACCACTATGTCCAACTCCCTCGCCTCCCCTCCACTACTCTCCCCTCCATCGCCACCACTTCTAGCGCCATCCCAACCTCCATCTCCACTCCCTCCACGATATGTCCCGCATTCCAGCTAGGCACCAAGCATCATTCTAGCTACTGCGAGTACAGTAAACAAAGCAGACAAATATTTGGCCTCATGAAACTTATATTCTACGCGATTTTAGGACATGTTCCAGTAATTCCAGTAGGGAAGTCACAATGGATTTAAGTGGATTAGTGTAAGTATTTTAAATGCTCACATGGGAGTTACTTTGAAATGAAGGCAGGCATGCCAATTTGGTTTATGTTACCTTTTATCTATATCGATTTCTATTTTCTTGGCTTCTCTAGATCTGGCCAGCATCTGTCATTGTTCTGGGAGTTTCCATTGGTACAAGACAGCCAGCACCTGAGTCTATAGACTCTAGGATCATAATTCTTTGACCGGCTGAACTGGAGGAAACCATACCTGACAAGACTCCTTCTAAAAGATTTGGCCATCGGTCCCATCCCGGCATCCCTCTCGACCAGAGGACCCACATATCCCTCTCGTGTCATTAACGTCATCCCAGAAAGTGCTGTCAGGTTTCAGTTTCTCTCCCAAAACCTTGGACTTGACTTTTCTTCTGCTTCTGGACAGAAGTGGTTTTCTGTGAGAATAGAAACCATTGACCTTCCTAATTTGCAAAAAAAAAAAAAAAAAAAGAGAGAGAGAGAGAGAAAGAGAGATATCCAAGTCATTCCAGATTTATTACAAAGTGAGCAAGTCATAAAATCTAATGGTTTGCTGTCGTTTGGTTCAATCTAGTAGCCAAGGGGGAAAAATGGATATAAAAATTTTCATAACTCTTCAGATTTTTGACACAATTAATTAGTGTCCTTTGTTCACGGATATAGTTGGGTACCCAATTTAGTGATACAGTGTTATGGAAATGACAAATGACTAAGTAAGAATATTTGGATTTCAAATCAGCAAGGGGCCTTAGGAAGCACTGGATCTGTGTCCCTCATTTTACAGGTGAGTAAACTGAAGTAGAGAGGAAGTAGTTCCATGGTGGAAATAGTGCTCACAAGATGGCAGAGCTCGGGAAGAAGCTGGGGTCTAATCCAGTGCTCTTTACAGAAGGGTGCATGAGGCTGATCGCCAAAGGTGACCTTGGGAGCCTCTTCCCAGTTGCTTGGAAAAGCCCGCTGAAGGCAGGGGCTCCTCTTCACCCAACAGGATGGGGCTCTTCCTCCCAGCAGGGGGCAGCAATGTCCTTCTGCCCATGTTCCTATCTGCACAGCAACATTCCCTGAGGACTGCCTAGTTTGGGGCCCCTAGAGCCAGTCTTCCAGGGCTCGGACGGCCCACTTCACTTTCCACAAGCACTTCTTATAACTGTCTTATAAAAAGGGAAGGGTCCAAGAGGGAAGGGTCCCTCCACCGGAGCACAGTACCCTGCTGCAGGCCCAGAAGCCTCTCTAGAGGAAAATCAGACAATCAGGGGACCCTGTTTTCTCTTCTTCTGCTAACAGTGACCTGCGTAAGCTTTGCCCAATTATGTGGCTACTTAGCCCGCTTTATGTGATCTTTTGGAATTTGTCCCCCAGCTCTGGTGGCTGACAGACAGGTGGAGAACCAGCTGAGGCCTACCTGGCAAGACACACACTTAACCTCTGACCTTTAATTTTCTCGCTGCAGACTAGAATTATATCTGCTCCTAACTACTTAATAGGTCTCTAGAGAAAAATACAATGAAATCAGCATGTGCTTTACTTATGGGCGAGGCCCTTGAAATGAAAGCATTTTATAATTTCGAGTGTTCGGGTTTTGCTCCTTCATACAAGAAGCTCGCTTGGTGAAAAAGTATCGCCTCATTCTCTTGTTAATTCTGGGCTTATTGCACATTCAGTGTTCCATAAAGGTTGACTTGAAAGCTTTCATTTAAAACCCAATTCATATGAATTAGTGTACTACTCAAAATGTCAGGCTGCTAATAGGACATACATAGAAACTGGAAATTGAAATAAGTGCATTTTAATAGAGCTCAGAATTAGGATTTCCTCTATCTGTTTGACGTAGTATCACAATTATAATTGAGGGTAAATTTTTTTTCTGTTGCCATGTAATGACTCTCTATCCAGAATTATCAATCATCTTGAATTTGTCATACCATTTTTCATATGTAAAATGGCAAAAAAGAAAGAACCCCAAAGCTCTTTAATTATGATACTGATACGTAAGATTGTATTGCCTAAGACAGAAAGCAGGGGGGAGGATGATGGATCTAAGACTACCCCAGGCTACCCCATTGATAATTCTACCAAATACCAAGTAAGATCCCACTGGATTATGGAATTACATAATGGTTATTTTTTATGTTTTTATTTTATTTGAGAATAGTTTCATTTCACTTTTTATCTCTAAAATATGATCTAGTTAATTATTGACAACCTACTTTGAGAGGTTTCAAAAATTGTGAGTCCCTCCTGCAAACTGAATGCAAGGTTTATAAATGTTTGGCTCACTTTATATAAGTTCCTCCTAATGTTGTGGAAATATCAAAGTCATTCTTTTTCCTCATCCTGGCTTTATATGGATTCCCGGGTCTCATGCAAGGGTCTCAAATATAAAAGAAAATAGTACAAAAGCCAGAAATGCTGTCGAAAAAATAATTTTGGATTTGTAGAAAGTCAGGTTACTTAGTTTGTGATTATAATTCTCAGTTTATAACATGCAAATGGAAATGTCTTAATCATAATAGGTTTTCCAGCTGTAAACTTATAATCGGAGATAGAATAATGAGCATCTTGTACTGGAGTCTGAAATCTATCAGGCTGTTACCATTTTATTTTCTATCCAGAAGAGGGCAGTCGGGCTACATGATTCAGAAACAATCACCATTACCCCCAGAAAGTAAGACTTTTTTCAATAAATTGCAGTGGTTCTAATGAAGTTTTTCCTTTAACGATGTTTAAGGGCATTTAAAATTACCTGAAGATTTTTCGCTTTTTACTAAGAACCTTTTAACCTTCCGGACACGGATACTTTTCACAAAAGGGTTGCAATGATGTTATATTCATGTGTACATTTCACATATTTTTGTTCCTGATAGAGCCTTCTTCCCAGTTTGACTAGCTCATGGGGGGAGGGAGCAAATCTAACTACAGGGTCCTCCTCCTTTATAACTTTGTGACAATTTATAGGTAAAAAGAGACATGTTATACAAAGCAAAGAGCACCCTGAGCACTTCAGTTTCAAAGCAAGGAAAGAGAGAATCAGACTGAAAAAGCAAATTCACAGCAATTGAAAAACAGGTATCTGCCAGAGGGATTTATAATCCAAAACACTTCCAACAATGCTCACTTGCTTTGAGAAAAAAAAATACGCTTTTAAACTGCAACTTTGAGTGAAACATTAGATGAAAGTGACACTTTTTGCCCCTGAAATGCCTTCTGTAAGATTCTAAGTGAAAATAAGCACAGAGCTGAACACAAAATACCACAAATGTTTCTGCCACCTTTTTCTGTTCTTCCTTAGCAATAGTGCCAGAGACTAGGAAACCACTAATTTCACGGGCGATAGAAAACTAGATGAACTTGTGAAGGAAGCTTGAAATTTACTTAGTTTGTTGTTGTTGCTCCTGTTGTTAAGAAAGAATCTATTTAAAAGGCCGGCTTTATTTTAAACATACAGGAAAAGAGTTGATTTCGGGGAACTAGTTTTAGCAGAAATATAGCTGCAAGAGTTATCTGTAACTCAGGGTATTTATTTTTGTTTGTACTTTACATATTCTCTTTGTACTAATAGAGCTTCTAATGCTATTTTTAGATGAGGGTATACATAACCAGTGGTACGTGTGTATCTATTTACATAGATATATGTATAAATATATACCCATATATAGTATTGCTAGGTTAGTGTCTATCAGCTACCTATCTATCAAATAGCTTTCTCAGCCGTTGCAAAATTCACCAGTCCTGCACCCACTCCTCTTGAGGCCTCTGGATTAACTAGGAATCCAGGTGATTTTCTTCCTGATCCCCACCCCTACTCCCTCTCCCACTATTCCTGGAGAGGCTGCCTTCAGACCGAGCTAGATCTGAAAGTGACCTTGCTCAGCAAATGCCTATTGGCTTATGCAGAAATCCTTTCCCAGAAGAGGTATGTACCATGCCAAGTCGTGCTGCTGCTATGATGGGTACAGGATCAGGGAGGAAAGAGGAGAGAGGGGAGGAACACAGCTTGCCAAGTCGTTGCGGCCACTTATAAACAAACTCTGGCATTGTTTCTCAAGCCCTTTATGGTGGAGGGGAGGCTGGACACACACTGTGTCGGGGACGCATTTATGTTCTGTGTAAACCTGGGGAGACTGCTTTTAAGAGACTCATTTGGTTTAGAAGACGATTTCCATCAGCTACTTTTAAAAGATACGTACTATTTCTGCACAAAGCTGAAGCCCATTGGAGCTGCACTAGGGATTAAGAAATGGCATGTATTTTAATGCCTTATGAATAGGAGTAGCTGATAAAAGAGGCTCTTGTTACCCCTGCTACATTTAAATGTGAAAAGCAGCTGCTTCTAGTGGGGAGGGGGTGGGGAATGGAGAAGAGATATATTATTTTCATAGGGATTTAATCTTCAGACTATACTGAAATCGTAGAATACCATTGGCCATTCACTTATCGGCAGCTCTCTAATCGCGCTGAGATCTGTAAGATCCTGGAGAGGGAAGGAGAAGGACGGGGAGGCAGAGAAAGGAATTGTGTGGATCAATGAGGCTGGACATTTTCATCTGGATGTATGTTTTGAACCTCAGATCAAAACTCATGCACTGTAGCGTATTTTCACTCTCCCTTATAAGCATTAACCCCTTCAACTTTTTAAATGCCAGCCAATTAAAGAGTTTGCTGCAACCAAGCTGTCTTCAGAGCATGGGCTTAGCAATGGCTCCTGAGAGTAAAATGACCACTTTGGACCTTATTAGAAATGTGGACCACAAATGTGTGTGTGTGTGTGTGTGTGTGTGTGTGTGTGTGTGTGTGTGATATGTGTGTGGAGCATGAAAGAGTCTTTCTTCCCACATTTCAGGGATGGAATGGAATGGAATAGCCTGTGTCAGGTCAAATCTAAGAGATGACATGAGTATAGCCGAGGAGACACTTTCTGTGAGGTTTATTGCCCCAGGAAGCTGATGATATCAATGAGTTTAAGATCATTAAAGTAGCAGCTCTTTGCCAAATGCTGTCAGTGTTTGGAGAACTGTGACTAAAGGGTGTCCATCCTCTGAACCAATGAAGGAATGAGCCAATGAATGAAAAACTGGGCACCCTTTTCTTCCCTTCTAGGTTTACAACTTTGTAACATGGTTTCCTTTCTTTCCTTCCCTCCAGTTATGGAAATTGATCACTAGTTAGTTTTCCCTGAATGTTTGACCCCTGAGAATTCTAAGGAACTTTTGGAAAAACCTAGGATTTTGCTAAAAGAGATTGCAAAGAAATCTCTTTGGTAAGAATTAGTCCCATTTCCAATGTCCACTCTCATTCTTTACAATTTTTCTTTATGTTACCACTCTCAAGAAGTTAAGGGATTAAAAACAAGTCTGGTAGTGATAAACCCGTAGCTCTTGCCTACCTTATAATTAAAGGTAATTCACAGATAGAGGAAGATTTGACAGCTCTAGCCCACATGCTTAGAGACTTGCATCAAAACGAAACTGATGACTCATTTGAAGCCAAAGTGCAGTCTCACTGCCTTTCATATGCTCCGCAGGTGGATGGAACGGGTGGGCTCCTGCACCCACCCAGAGAGAGAAAAGAGAAAGAAGGGCAAATCTCCAGCTGCATCAGAAAGTCAGAAATGGGCCCCAAGCTGCTTCCAGCCCCCAGGCACAACCAGGCTTGTTTCCCAGAGCCACCAAGCACACCTCTCCCACTTGCCCAATCTGTGGGTTTAAGCGGGTAAGAGGCATGCTGGCCTGGGTGGTCCTGCTGTCCAGGTTCTGAGTGGTCGTGTTCCTGGCAGCGCAGCGGAACAGCCTGGGCGGCTGCAGAAATCCACTTCAGCATATTAATCACAGCAAACGAATGTGCCCTGCTGCCTCTTGCATGGGGCACGTGGCTAATAATGGGTTGCCCAACCGCTAACAGGTTCAATCAATATTCTGATTTTCTGACCCAACTTGCCTGCACATAAAAAATAAAAGCCCGCTGTCCAGCCACACCAGGTACCCACGCCAAGCAAGCAGAAGGGGCAGGTAGCAAGAAGGAGCTAGAGTGAGCACCATGGGGCAGCCCTGGGTCCAAGGAAGCGGGAGAGCAGAGACTATGTGCCCCGGAGAAAGTTGCAAGGTGTGGGCTGGCCGGCCTCTGCCGCCCCTGTGGTCTGTCCCTGCTTCAGGGGCCCGTCAGTCCCACATCTCTGCTTCTAAGACCTCTCCCTTGCTTCCTTCCTCACCACCCCCTTTCTTTCTTTCTTTTTTTCTTTTTAAACTTGGCTACGGAACATTAGGTTTGACGAAGGGAAAGCGATTTAACATCTTTTAACTGAGGGAGGTTGATTTTCATTTGAGACCAAATGGCTCATTTTTACCTTTTTAGCTCCTGGAAGAGTAAAATGTGAGAGGTCAGCCCTGCGTCACCATGGCAACCTACGCAGCACTGGCCAGGGAGCAGATGGGGGGGGGAAGGATGGTAGTGATAATGGCCCCGGGAAGTTTCTCCCCCTTTCTGGGCATTTCCTCCCTATTCAGGGGTTGAGTCTGGATGCATGAAAGCAATTATGTCTTTAAAAAAATAACGATTTGAGAATATTGCTCTTGAATTGTCCCACCTTAGAAATTGTCCCACCTTCTGCTCTCATCACCTGCAGATCGGTGTGGCTTTTTGTTTGTTTGGGACTGAGACCATCTCCACTCTCATCAGTGTCTGCAGGATTTTGGATTACGCCAGCAAGTTCATGTGGGCCAACCCTGAGGGACCTTGTCCTTCCATCAGAGTCCAGCCATGAGTGTTCTAATAGCCTGAAGACTTAACGAAGACAGAATCTGGCCTGGTTGTTGGAGGCCCCAAACCTCAGCCCATGACACCTTACTGGAGCCTGTCCGCACAGAACTTCTTGATCTCATTCCAGTTCATGGACATTAAAGAGGAAAGAGGAAAAGAGAAATCAAAATGACAAATGTGCTACAAAGACCAGATTAAACCCTGCAGGAGTAGCCTGGGCCAGGAAAGGAAGGAATTTCCATGACCTTGGAGCATGTGGACTCAAATGTCCAATCTATTTTTCCCATGGCCCTTTATCTCACATGCTCCCCGGTAAGTGGGGGAAATGACAAACATGACTTGAAAGCCCGTAGGTGCCAGGTGCTGGGTTAGGTGCTGTCTTGTCTTCCTGCGCTGATCCTCCCAGTGATGTGAGGAGGTAAGTAGTTGGCTCTGTGTTTTACAGATTAAGAAAATAAAGCTCAGGAGGATTCAGCAGTGATTTAAACATTCTTACCTGTCCTGTTTCCTTCAAGAACTAACATAGCCTATTCTGGCATTTCTGTTCTCATGGACTTCATTCCTTCTGACACAAAACTCTTGTTTTCCAAATGGAAATGGTAAGAAGAAGGAGGAGGAGGAGGAGGAGGA
>PITA01030498.1:0-16409 GCA_004023965.1 Spilogale gracilis | reverse complement strand
CCCGATGTGGGGCTCGATCCTGGGTCTCCAGGATCATGACCTGAGCCGAAGGCAGTTGCTTAACCAACTGAGCCACCCAGGCGCCCCAGGAACTGTGTTTTAAAGCCACTTCTCTGAAGCAGTTGTCTGGTAATGATCTTCAAGACTATAATGAAACACTGCTAAAGATAAAGGGCTTAAATTTGCAGCTCTGAAGGTGCCTTTCCGTATTGTTTAGATCGATCTGTAAAGGAGACAGTTTTTATCAGAGCAATTGAAATCAGTGGCTACTTTCCCTGAGGGAATGTTGCTCTGAGAAGGTTTAAAGGGAGTGGTTTTTTACAGGAATTAGATATACATTCTTTGTTACTTAGGCTAGTCTCATTTTGGAGATCCTAGGGAAGTGATCTTTTTCCTTAATTATCTGTGTTGAAAGTAAAACTTTTGAAGACACACTAATAAATACATGTGTAATCCATGTCCATTTTGTCCACAGTAACTCTCCCTTCACTCTTCTACCTTCACAGAATACCCACTTGGATCTTACCATTCTATTCTAGTATTAGATTTCAATGTCAGCGAGCAAAAGGATTTGTGAACCTAGAATGGAAAAAAAATCTCCATCTCTTATATGGAACTGTAATATTAAGAAAGAGTGTTTTGATTGTGAAATTTATCAACCCTTTTTCAAATATTTTCTTGAGGTTATTTGTTCAAGCGAGGAATAAAATCTCCCCAAAATGAGAACGTTCAGTGTTTGACTTTGAAATTTGCTCCAAGTGAGATAAACGTTAACTGGATCTCTCTTTGTTCTTTAGGCAGCAGGAGCAATTCGACCTCTTGTATCTACTGTAATCAGGCCATCTGATGATGGTTGCTTAGACCATTCTCTAGAACGTGCCAGATACAGAGCAAGTGAAATGCCACAGGCTTTTCTATTTGATGTGATCTATGAAGCTTATCAGCAGGTAAGAATCCTGGTTTCTGAAAATGGCTGTGTTGGTGGTCTGCAAGAATATTCCCCTTTTTGGAAATTTGCTGGAAGATACCACGTATAGTTGGACTCAAGTTAAAATTGCTAACAGTGAAGTAGAGAGAATTCACACCTGAATCATGGGAGAAAAATATGCAGAGCCTGGGAGAATCCATGTGTACTCTTGCTTAGGTTCTTAACTCCCCTCCTCTCCTGCCCCAAAGGGTCACACAAAGCATCCTTTTTTCTTTCACCAGCAATGAAAATTCAGCAATATGTGGGTGATGGTTCTCTCCAGGGAAGCCTATTAGAGACTAATGTTCAAGGTGTTTCTTGGGGTTAGTCACATAGGTATCCCGTCTTAGCATGTACAACAATTTTAGATTCCCAGAAGGAAAACAGGTGTCTAACAATAGCAGTGTTCCTTATGCAAATAGTATGAGCATAGTGAAGCACACTTACTAACTGTTCACTGAGAAAACTGCAAGAGCCAATTTCCCATATCCAGGTGGGAGGGTAGTCTTTCTAACCATTTAAGGCCTGTATGGTAAGTTTCCTGCACAGCTATAGATACCTTTAACATTTGAATTCACAAACCAACTTCCTTTAAAATCTCACATAATCACTTCATATTTAGATTATTGGGATCATTTTTTTTGTCACGTTCTGAAAATGCTTTGGGACCTTTTACTGACATTCATTGCATATTTATGGATTAAATAGTTGCTGATTATTAGATATTATGCTTGCCAGAAATGTGCCAATGAAATAAGTTAGAACTAACTGTTGAAGCTGTGTTAAACAGTCAGTGAAGAGTTTGGAATGGATGGATTTGTAAGAACGTGAAGGTAGTGGTGATAGGAATATTGACATTTACAATACAACAATGCCTCTTACTTTGGATAGACGGTAGTCACATTCATGATAAATGGACTCAGTCTTGATTGGTTAGTTTTCAAATGAGATGATGTAAATAGAACCCATTTTAATGGTATGAATAGTCTGGTATGAGTGATTTTGAGCATCTTTTCATGTGTCTATAGACATCGATAGACATTTTTGTGGCAATGTCTACCGATGTCTTTTCCCCATTTTTAAACAGGATTATTATTATTATTATTATTTTTTGCGTGTTGAGTTTGGTAAGTTCTTAATAGAGATTGGATACTAACCCTTCCTCAGTTATGTCATTGGCAAATATCATCTCCCATTCTGTAGGCTGACTTTTAGTTTGGTTGATTGTTTCCTTTGTGGTGCAGAAGATTTTTATTTTGATGAAGTCCCAGTGGTTTACTTTTGCTTTTGTTTCCCTTGCCTCCGGAGACCTATCTAGTAAGAAATTGCTATTGTTCAGATCAGAAAGGTTACTGCCTGTGTTCTCCTCCAGGATTTTGATGGCTTCCTGTCACACATTAGGTCTTTTATCCGTTTTGAATTTATTTTAGTGTATGGTGTAAGAAAGTGTTGGCAGTTCATCTTTTTGCATTTTGCTGTTTAGCTTGCCCAACACCATTTGTTTAAGAGACTATCTTTTTTTTTCCATTGGATATTCTTTCCTGTTTTGTTGAAGATTAAGTTGACATAGTTGTGGGTTCCCCTCTGAGTTCTCCATTCTGTTCCATTGATCTATGGGTCTGCTTTTGTGGCAGTGCCATACTGTCCTAATCATTCCATATTTGTAATAAAACATGAAGTCCAGAATTGTGATGCCTTCAGCTTTGCTTTTCTTTTTCAGGATTGCTTTGACTATTTGGTATCTTTTGTGGTTCCATAAAATTTTATTTCTTTATTATCTATTTATTTATTTATTTGAGAGAGAAAGAGCATGAATGGGAAGAAGGAGTGAGAGAGGACATGAGAGGGAAGAAGGTCAGGGGGAGAAGCAGACTCCCTGAGGAGCTGGGATCCTGATGCAAGACTCAATCTTGGGACTACAGGATCATGACCTGAGCTGAAGGCAGTTGCTTAAGCAACTGAGCCACCCAGGTGCCCTAATATACAAATTTTAAGACTGTGTCTTCTAGCTCTGAAAAATGCTGGTGATACTAGAATAAGGATTGCATTAAATGTGTAGACTGCTTTGGGTAATGTGGACATTAAAAAAATTTTTTTTTAAAGACTTTATTTTTATTTATTTGACAGAAACACAGAGGGAACACAAGCAGGGGGAGTGAGAGAGGGAGAAGCAGGTTTCCCACCAGGCAGGGACCCTGATGCAGGCCTTGATCCAGGGACTCTGGGATCATGACCTGAGCCGAAGGCAGTTGCTTAATGACTGAGTCACCCAGGCACCCTGGGTAATGTGGATATTTTAACACTATTTTTCCAGTCATGAGAATGGAAAATCTTTCCATTTCTTGACTTTTTCTCATCAGTGTTTTATAGTTTAGGAGTACAGATCTTTTATCTTTTGGTTAGTTTTATTCCTACATATCTTAGAGTTTTTAGTGTAATTTTAAATGGAATCAGATTTCTCTTCCTGCTACTTCATTATTGGTGTATAGAAATGCAATAGATTTCTGTACATTGATTTGTATCTTGTGACTATACTGAATTTGTGTATCAGGTCTCACAATTTTTTGTAGAGTTTTTCCCATTTTCCATATAGAGTACTGTGTAATCTACAGATAGTGAAAATTTGACTTCTTCCTTGCTGATTTGGGTGCCTTTTATTTCTTTTGTCTAACTTCTGAGGCTAGGCTTCCAGTATTATGTTCAATAACTGTGGTGAGAATAGATATTCCTGTCTTGTTTCAGACCATAGAGGAAAAGCTCTGTTTTTCCCCAGTGGGGATGATAGTACCTGTGGATTTTAATGTGTGGTCTTTATGATGTTGAGATATGTTCCCTCTAATCCTTCTTTGTTGAGGGCTTTTATCATGAATGGACATTGTATACTGTCAAATGCTTTTTCTTCATCTACTGAGAGGATCATCTGGTTCTTATCCTTTTATTAATGTGGTGGATCATGTTAACTGATTTTTGAATGCTGAACCACTCTTACAACCCAGAAATAAGCCCTGCTTGCTTGTGGTGCATATGTCTTTTAATATACTGTTGGATTTGATTTGCTAGTGTTTTGAACACTTTTCCATCCATTTTCATTTAGGGATATTGGCCTATAGTTCTCTTTTAGTGGAGCCTCTGGTTTTGGAATGAGGGTAGTGCTGGCCACAGAGAATGCATTTGGAAGTCTTCCTTCCATTTCTGGTTTTTTTTTTTTTTTTTTAAAGTTTCAGGAGTCTTTAAATGTTTGGTAGAATTCCCCTGGGAAGCCATCTGGCCATGGACTTTTGTTTGTTGGGAGATTTTTATTACTGATTCAGTTTCTTTGCTGATTATAGGCATGTTCAGATTTTCTATTTCTTGATGTTTCAGTTTTGGTACTTTATGCTTCTCAGAATTTACCCATTTCTTCTAGATTGTCCAATTTGTTGGCATATAATTTTTTCATACTATTCTCTTATAATTGTTTGTATTACTGGGACGTTGGTTATTTCTTCTCTCATTTGTGATTTTAATTGGGTCCTTTCTCTTTTCTTTTTGATAATTCTGGCTAGGGTTTTATCACCTTTAATAGTTTTTTCAAAGAACCAGCTCTTGGATTTATTGATGTTCTTTTTTTTCTTTTTTTTTTAAGTTTCTACATCACTAATTTCTTCTCTAATCTTTATTACTTTCCTTCTTCTGCCAGATTTAGGCTTCATTAGTTCTTTTTCTAGCAGTTTCAGGTGTATGGTTAGATGGTTTGAGATTTTTCTTGTCTATTGAGGTAGGCCTGTATTGCTATATACTTCCCTCCTACGGTTGCTTTTGTTGTGTCCCAAAGGTTTTGGACTGTTGCCTTTTAACTCTTATTTGTTACCATATTTTTTTTATTCTTTTTCTTGGTTAACCTGTTCACTTTTTTTTTTATAAAGATTTTATTTATTTATTTGACAGAAACACAGAGAGGGAACAGAGCAGAGGGAGTGAGCGAGGGAGAAGCAGGCTTCCCGCTGAGCAGGGAGCCTGATGTGGGGCTTGATCCTAGGACTTCAGGATCATGACCTGAGCCAAAGGCAGTCGCCTAACAACTGAGCCACCCAGACGCCCCTTACCTGTTCATTGTTGAGTAGCATGCTATTAACCTCCATGTTTGCAATTTTTTCCTAGAGTTTGACTTGAAATTTCATAGCATTTTGGTCAGAGAAGATGCATGGTATAGTCTTAATCTTTTGTATTTTGAGGTCTTATTTGTGTCCTAGTATGTGATCTGTTCTGGAGAATGTTCTGTGTGTACCTGGACAGAATGTGTATTCTACTGCTTTAGGATAAAATGTTCTGAATGTGTTAAGTGCATCTGATCCAGTGTATCATTCAAACCCATTGTCTCCTTATTGATTTGCTGCTTAGATCTGTTAATGTGTGCTGTCAAAGTCCCTTGGGATTATTGTATTATTAAGTTCCTTTATGTTTGTTATTATTTTTTATTATATTTTATATTTATGTATTTATATATTATTTTAATATTTTATATATTATATAAATATTAAATATATATTTATATTTTATATATTTATATATATTATTAAAAATATATTTTTATATCTATAAGCAAGTGCTTGCTTGTTGAGGCCATAAATATTTACAATTGTTAGAACTCCCTGTTTGATAGTCTCCTTTATGATAGAGTATATGCCTTCCTCTTTTGTTAGTGTCTGGTTTAAAATCTAGTTTATCTGATAGAAATATGGCTACTTGGGCTTTCTTTTGACATCCTTTAGCCTGATAAATTGTTCTCCATCCACTCACTCTCATTCTGTAGGTATCTTCGGGTTTAAAATGAGTCTCTGGTAGGCAGCATATACCTCGGCCTTTTTGTTTTGTTTTGTTTTGTTTTGTTTTGCCTTTTTAATCCATACTGATAGGTATTTAGTGCCATTTAATACTTGTTTTGTCATTGTTTGTGGAGATTTTCTCTGTTCCTTTCTATTCTTTGTCACTTTTGGTCTTTGTTTCCCACTCAGAATACCCTTTAGTACTTCTTGCAGGGCTGGTTTACTGTTTATGAATTCCTCTAGTTTTTGTTTGTCTGGGAAAGTCATTATCTTTCCTTGTATGCTGAATGTAAATGTGCCAGATAGAATATTCTTGGCTGTGGATTTTTCCATGCAGCATGTTGAATATAGCATGCTACTGTCTTGTGGTTTGCCTAGTTTCTGTGTATAGATCTGTGGGTAACCTTATGGGTCTTTCTTTGTAAGTTAGAGACTTTTTTTTTCTTGCTGGTTTTAGGATTTTTTTCTTTATCACTATGTTTTGCAAATTTAACTACAATATGTCTTGGTGTTGGCCTGCTTTTGTTGATTGTGCTGGAAATTTTCTGTGTTTTCTGGGTTGGGCTGCCCGTTTCCTGCCCCAGATTAAGGAAGTTTTCAGGTATTACTTCCTCAAGTAAATCTTCTGCCCCCTTTATCCTCTCCTTCTTCTGGAACTCCTATGATAGGAATGTTGATCTGTTTGATGGAGTCACTGAGTTTTCTAAGTCTACTCTTATGTTTCATAGTTATTCTTTCTCTTTTTTGTTTAGCTTCATTATTTTCCATTATTCTACCTTCAGTATCACTTACTCATTCCTCTGCTTCTTCCATCCTTGTAGTTTTTACCTCTACTGTTTTGAATTTCAGTTACTGCTTTTTTCCTTTCTGAGTGGTTGTTTTTTTAGCTTTTTATCTCTGTGAATAAGGGTCTCCCTGACATATTTTTCTCAAGTCTGACAATTATCCTCATGACTGTTGATTTAATTTCTTCATCAAGTGTATTCCTTGTATCTGTTTTGATTAGCTCTCTGGCCCTAACTTTTTCTTCTAAATTCTTTTGGGATAGATTCTTTGCTCTTGGCACTTAGTCTAAGTCTAGTTATCATCTCTGTGTTAAAAAAATCCTGTTACATGTCCTACTCCTGAGAGTAATAGCTTTCTGCAGAAGAGGTGGTGCGGTGTCCAGAGCCTGTTACTTCAGGAAATGGTGGTGGTGTGTGTCACATGCACTCCGCTCTTGTGCTTGCTGCTCTGTCCTTTAGGCCACTTGTCTGCAGAGGCTCTCCTTGCCTGTAGTGGGCAGTGTTTCATCCTTGGCATCAATGTGGTGAGTTTTAACTAAATGCACTCTGTTGTTTTTTTTTTTTTTCCTTTATTTTTATTTTTTCTATAAAACAGTCACTCTATTCCTCCTCACCACCTCCCAGAAACCCTCAATTTGTTTCCTGAGATTAAGAGTCTCTTATTATGGTTTGTTTCCCTCCCTGGTCCCATGGGACCTGATGGTGCTTCCACTAATTATGAAGCTTTGCAGAACTCTGGTCAGAAGACATGGTGTATGTGGGGATTTCTGCTGGTCTTCTGAGGAAGGGGCCTGCTGCACTTGGACTCAGGCATGCTTCCTTGAGAAAAGAAGCACAGCAGAGTGGTTTTGCTGTAAGCTCTTAAGAAAATAGAACATGAATGCACATAGAGATTCTTAATTACTTCAAATAATTTGCTCTTGGGTTTATATAATATACATGTTTTGATTTTCAGAAGCTAATAAAGCAATACTGAACACTTGGGAAGAAAGTGAAAGCAAAAAAAAAACAAAAAACAAAAAACTCCAAAAAACCCTCCACTCTACCCCCAAAAAGCAAACCCATCCTGATTTGATCATAATGAATAGGTTTTAACATGAAATAATTACATGAAAGAAAAATCCCACCAGTTAGAATTCCTATACAAGTTAACTGATTAAAGATAAACATTTTGAACTGTTTTTCAGCTTTTGATATGTTTTGTGGAAATGTATTAGTAAACATTGAATATATATTTGCTACCGGGATGCAATAGTGACTAAATAGACTTTTATGAAGGTTTTTATTTCAAACATACCTTATAGCTGAAATAATGAATAAAATTTCAAAATAGTTCTCAGCACCTTTGTTTTTGTTTTTGTTTTTGTTTTTGTTTGAATAGAGTCCTTCCCCATTGTATATTCTTGGCTCTTTCTTCAAAAATTGACCATATATACCTGGTTTTATTTTTAGGCTTTTTATATGTGTCTGCTTTCATACCAGTACCATACTGTTGATTACTACAGCTTTGTAACACAATTTTAAATCAAAAAGTGTATTACCTATGGCTTTGTTCTTGATTGCTTTGGCTGTTTGGAGTCTTTTGTGATTGAGTGCAGATTTTCAGGATTGTTATATTTCCATCAAAACTGCTGTTGGAATTCTGATAAGTGGTCTACAAAATAAGTGTAATCCTTTGGGTTGTATACATATTTTAACAATAATCCTACTAATACATGAACACAGACTATTTTAATTTTTGTTTTCAAATTCTTTGATCAATGTCTTAAAATTTTTGGTGTACAAATGTTTTATCTTTTTGGTTAAATTTATTTCTGAGCATTTTATATTTGATTTGTAAATTTTTTTTTTTTAAATATTTTATTTATTTGACAGAGAGAAACACAGCCAGAGAGGGAACACAAGCAGGGGGAGTGAGAGAGGGAGAAGCAGGCTTCCCGCCAAGCAGGGAGCCCGATATGGGACTCGATCCTGGGTCTCCGGGATCATGACCTGAGCTGAAGGCAGTTGCTTAACCAACTGAGCCACCCAGGTGCCCCTTGTAAATGTTTTTTTTAATTGAGATAATTTCTAACAGTTGGTTAGTATAAAGGAAAAACTGATTAATGTGTGATTTTTGTATCTATAACTTCACTGAATTTGTTCGGTTTTTTCAGTGTCTTAGGTTTCTTTGTATAATGCCTACAAAGAATATCAGTTTTACTTCTTCAGTTTGGATGCCCTATTTCTCTTGCCTACACTTGGCTTGGACTTTGAATACTACATTGAGTGGATGGGTATCCTCGTTTTGCTCCTCAATTTTGGAGGGAAAGCTTTCAGATCATGACAGTATGTTGTTAGCTATGGGCTGGTCATATATTGGCTTATTTATATTGAGGTATATTCCCTCTGTACCCACTTTGAAGGTTTTTAGCATGAGATGATGTTGAATTTTGTCAAATGCTTTTCCTGTATCTATAGAGAGGGTCGTGTTTTTTATCCTTAATTTTCTTAATGTGTTATACAACATTGAACTATTCTTGCCTTTCTGGGATAAATCCCACTTGATCATGGTGTATGGTACTTTAATGTATTGTTGGTTTCTTTAATGTAATCTTGGTTTGCTAATAGTTGGAGGATTTTTATGTTTGTGTTCATCATGGATATTGGTGTGTAATTTTCTTGCTTATTAGGGAGAAGCTGTGAATTGGGAGTGTCCCCTTGATTGCATGATGCTGTGCTGGGTTGAGAATGGTTTAGGGTTAATTTCCATCTTTTCTGACTCTTGATGTAAGCATCTTTCTTACTTGACCACTGTGTAGAAGTCACTCAGCTGTGTTCTAGATAGCTTCCAAAAGAAATTGCTTCTGTTGTGGCTATACATTTGGTACATCTATGGGAGGAGGGAAATTCAGGAGTCTATTTTGTTGCCCTGGTTGAGTCCTTCTGTGAGGATCGTACTCTGATGGGGGAGAGGCTGATCTTTCTGCCTTTCTCTTAAAAGTCTTAGTGACTATGTCAGGCCCACAAGGGTAATCCATAATAATCTCTCCATCTCACAATCATTAATTGGATCATACCTGCAAAGTCCCTTTGACATATAAATTAATGTACCCAGATTCTGGGAAACAGAACACAGACATATTAGAGAGGGGCCTTATACCCCTCAGGAAATAAGGAGGAAGTGGCCAAGAGGAGAAAAGAGAGGTTGGCCATAAGGTAATGTCACAGAAGCCTTGTGAAGAACATGTTCCAAATTGAGCATTTGTAGTAAATGCTGCATATTGGTTTAAAAAATAGGACTGATTGTAAGTCTTGGCAGTGTGAGCTTAACACCCTTGGAGGACAGTGGTCAATAGGGAAACCTTCATGGATTTGGTTTACTAAAGAAAAGGAGGGCCTCCCTTTGGAAAAGCTTCCATGAATATTGAGCAGAGTAATGGATGGGGTGGCTAAAGGAGGCTATATATAAATTAAAATGGGGGACATAACAAGCCAGTATTCTGATGGAATGATTTAGAAGAGGAGGGCAGAAAGTGATGCCGTATTGAGAGGTGATAGAGTCTAGTGTATTAATGGTTTGGAGTTGATCTTGGCTAGGAGAATGGGTAGGTCATCCACAGGGACAGGAAGGAGTACTATGTGTGTAAAGTTGAAAACAGATATAGTGAGAGGGTGTGAAGTTTGTCTGCTCTTCTTTTATTGTCCTGATAGAGGAAGTAAATCATCAGCTGACAGGGAGGTAGGTTAGATGTGAAGGCCTAAGGAAAGAGAAGTTTGGGAGTGGTAATTATTTGCTTTTATTCTCTTTTATTTAGTTTACAGTATAAAAACCTGTCCTACGGGGGAGAAATAGATCTATTTTCCAGGGCCATTTCTGGGCATTTCTGGAATAGTGATTAAAATTTTGCCTTAAAAAATATAGAAAACCTTTTTTATCCAGAGTTTAATTTGTCTCTGTGAAACTCATGTTGAAAATATATAATATTGCCCTTTCCGGGGAGTTTAGCAAAAATTGGGCCCTTGTTACTAAGGTCATATAAAATTCAAGCATGTAGAAGAAACACCTCTTAGTAGGATATGAAAAAAGTGGGATATGGGAAGGTTGAGGTTATAGATGACTTTCCCAATTAAATGATACTGAGAAGCCATAGGTATCAAGATGATATGGTTTATTTCACTGGCTGGCCTGCTAATCCCCCCTCCATTTCTGCAGTCTGCTCTCCTTCATCCTCTCCTTTGAGTTTCTTCTGGAATTTGACTTTCTTCCTATCTTGCTACCTATCCTTTGGATAATGCCTAAATTATCACTTGGGAAATCCTTTCCTGTGTCCTCACTCCTATAACCTCAACTAGATCAGGCCAGCTCCCTACAGGTTTCCCAGTGCCCTGCTCTGTTTTTTTTTCCCTGCCCAAATCAAAATTAAAATGGAAAAATTACCTGGGAATTGGTATATAAAATGTCTAACTCACCTGCTATGGGGTCCTGGGAAGTTATCTGAGTTGATAGCAACTTGCCTGGTATATTAATCCCAAGTATGTATTTGTTGAATGGAAAGGATATCCAAGAATGTATGTATATATAAATACACAATAAAAGCCTATGTAGTGGTTCTTCTAGACCACTTAGTACAGGTATGAATGGTGTTTCCACTGTTAATTGACGTCTCTGTGCAAATGGCACCTCCTAGGAAACCTTCACTGATAAGGTTATGTAAAATAACCTTCTTAATTACATATTTTGATTCTGATTTACTCTTCTTGATTAGATACCACTATTTTACATTAATTTTATTTTTGGTAAGTACTTACGGCTTCCTGATGATGTACTGAGTTCCATGAGTGTAGTTTTTGTCCTATAACCTGGAAGACTTCATGGCTTACACTAGGTTCTTAATACTGTCCAGTGAAAGAATTTCATACACATACCAATGTATATGTAGATAGGTAATACTATGTTGATATTAATGTAAATGATGAGTTGAGATGGGGATAATATATATGTACATGTAGATTTATAGATGCTTCCTGAAATCTTTAAAAAATTCATCTGAAAATATGAGAAATATGGGTGAATATTTGTCTGAAGTTGGTGATTGGCAGCAGTTTTGTAAATGTGAGCCTCTCGTGCTATGTTTCTAGAAATCAAATAGCAGACTTTTGTTAGAAACTTTAAAGGTCACCTAAAGTTGTGTTTTTGGAAACTTCAGTGGAGCATGAAAATGCTCATGATTGGATGTTGATGGGATAGGATATAGTTATATTGACTACATATGGTATATACTTATGTCTAAATGTAGGTGTGTGTCACTATGTAAAATTGAAAAACTAGTTGTACATATGAATATTGAAATGTGTATCTGGATTGATATTAAAGCTCATTAAAGACCTATAGGTGTGAGTTAAGATAAATACTTGCATATTTGATTTTTACTTTTCCATGTAACTAGGTGTTTACTGCTTGGTTCTTAAGATCCTAAACTTTATTTCTTATGAATATTTAATGATGTTTCTAAAGGAAAACTGGTAACTTGAAGAACAAAGAAATTGAGTAGTAAATGATGCTGTCTTCATGAACATGATGAAAATTTCAGATTAGTTTAGAGAATTCTCATTAGATAACATGAAATATTTTTGTGCAGCTTTATGAAATAGATTTTCCTCAAAGGAGTTTTCAAATTGCATAAATCCATTTCTTGAGAAATGGTATAGATCATATTCTGAAATGATACACAAACTGTATTTTTTTAAACAGATTTTATGTATTTATTTGACAGAGAGAAACACAGCTAGAGGGAGAACACAAAGAGGGAGAGCGAGAGAGGAATAAGTAAGCTTCCCGCTGAGCTGAGCAGGGAGCTGGATGCGGGGCTTATCCTGGGACTCAATCCTGGCACTCCCGGATCATGACCAGAGGCTTATTAACAACTGAGCCACCCAGGTGCCCCCCACAAACTGTATTTTAAAATGTCTAACAATCCAGCTTTTAGGTTTTCAGAGAATTTTATTTTGAGAGAATTTTAGAAGGTAATTTGTTTTCATGAATATGTACATACAGGAAATACACAGCAGGACTCAACCAGTGACAGGTGTCCTCTGGGGTAGTATGTACTTTTTGGTTTGTATCATTGACTTTACTCTGGAGACAGTTAATATTCAAATATTCTTATAATGGAGATGGAAAAGTTGTATTATATATAAAAGTGCTTGTTTATCTAGAAAGGGCAAAAAAACACTTTAAGGAAAAAACAAAATAAACACTCAATGGGAAAAGAAAATCCTTTCACTTAAGTCTCTAAGTATAGGATATAATGACCATAAAATTAAGGGAGTATAACAGGAATTTCCTGTTGTAATCCATATCCTGTACACACACCCCACATGCAACAAAATAAATAAGACCTGTAACTTGTACTAAGTGCTATCAAGTGTGGGCTTTAAATGCTAAGATGATGAGAAACATATCAAGAAGACAGAATTTTGTTAAGGGTGTCCTTTCTTCATGTCCACAAGCATTGGAATTTTTGGAAGTTTTACTGCTGTTTTTAGAGTTGCCCATTTGTTCACCTTTATCTCTAGTGTGCCAAAGGAAGGGAGCTTCAATGGATGTTGACTTGGGCCTGGATGGACTTAACAGAAAGAGCCTCAGAGTGAAGAGTCTTGGAAGAAACCTCATGTGACATGGAGTTTTGAAAGGAAAAGTAGGAAGGGATAAGAAAAGAGCATAAATTGTTTAGCAAATGTAAAACTGAGAAAGGGATAGAAATGAAAAGATCCTCAAGGGGAACAGTGCATGAAAGAAGAAAATAGGAAGAAAAGTGAATTGGAAGGAAAGTATCTAAACATGAAACTTGTGGGGTTGGAAGGAGCTGACTTGACTTGTTCTCTGAGAATAACTGCCCACCATCAGTTTGCCCCATGAATGTTCACTGCAAACCACAGTAGCAAGTTGCACACCTCCATTACTAGTAAAACCAGGATCTGTGCAGTATTTATAGTACTCAAGATAAAGTAAATCTACAATCCTGCTGTGTTGGGAGAGTTATCCAACATTTTGCAAATTCTGCTCCCCATTTGTCTTATTTCTCCTGAATTTTCTTATTGTTGTTGTTGTTTTCTCCTTCACACTTCTATTTTTTTTCTTCTACCAATTCTAGGAAGGCTTATAAAAACCTTGTCAATTTTCTGGTCCCATTTGTGGGCAGTTTTGGTAGTGTTGGGAAAAGTATTGTGACATTGTCTGGGACCTGTTTTGAGAAGAATAATCTCCTACATCCAGAAAGTAATTTCTTAGGTGTTAGCCTGAAACTATTTTTTCTCCCTTCCTTTTTATGTATGGAGACCAGTATATAAACGACTGCTACACAGATTTGCTTTTTTCCTGTATCTTCCCTTGATTTAAAACTGCTACATCAAATTTTAATTGGTAAATATCATGACTTAGCTCTTACTCTTTTAGATGTGGAGTTTGGGGGAATGGGGAAAATCTCATGACAGTTTGTCTCCTGCCTTCTTTGTCCACTTTTATTAATGTTTCACATCAGTAAGCACCCCCAAGTGATCTATATAACCTGCCAGGCTGTCCATGTTGGTCCATAGCTTGAGGACTTGATGTGGCAGTCGATGGCCATAGCATGAAGTACCAGCTCCTTAGCAGGGCCTGAAATTATCTTTTACTACTTAGAACTGCAGTCTGCAGGGATCCATGACTTGTGGTTTCCCTACTTGATACACACCTTTTATCTTACCATCTCTCTTTTTGGTATAAGCTTTCCACTTTCCATTAAACAGAGAAAATACTTCTACTTGGGCTTCACCACCCTCTCCTCCTCATTTACTGAACTCCTGAATTCCTGATAATGTTCTCATGTATTTTAAAACCATTGAAATCTGTTCTTTTGCACCCCAACATCTTTTAATATTGAAAATAGTACTTAATATGTATTAAGAGACAAATTCAAGTACAAACTTTTTTTTTGAATGTTTCAAGGTTCTATTTAAATTTTAAATATGTGTAATTAGTTTCAGGAATAGAATTTAGTGATTCATTTAAAGTACAAACGTCTTCATTCCATCTTTTTTTATTTGGTTTTGGACCTTAGACCTATAGAACTGTGTTGATGATCTGACTTAGTTTATTGTTGGTTGCTCTTGTTTATCTGTGCTAGCCACCATTTTAGAGTTTAGATTTTTTAAAAAAGATTTTATTTATTTATTTGACAGAGAGAACACAAGTAGGGAGACTGGGAGAGGGAGAAGTGGCTTCCTGCTGAGCAGGGAGCTGGATGTGGGGATTGATCCCAGGATCCTGGGATCATGACCTGAGCTGAAGGCAGATGCTTAATGATTGAGCCACCCAGGCACCCCTAGATTTTAGACTTTAAACTACTTTTTAACCTAAAATCTTAAGTTTCCATAAGAACTTCTGTGTAATGCTTTTCTTTTTAATAAGTGTTACATACATTCTTAAAAGGTATCCTGTTACGCTTTCAAATTTGACATAAAATATTGACTTTTACTCAGTATTTAGGAAATCATTCATGTTGAAGAATCTAAAACTTCCTGATAAAACAGTGTGGTAGTGTAAGAAGAAACAACAGATCAGTAATTAAAGAGCTCAGAAAGACATACATACATATATATATATATGACACAGACACATACATAGTAATACAAGAGAGATTCTCAAGTTAAAAAGAAGAAAGATAAGAGATTTAGTAAATGATTGATAAATGATTGGTAACTTTCCATCATGCACAAAGGACATTTTATCTATTGGTATCTTCCAGGGGTGGACCCCTCCATTGCTTTCTATCAAATATGCAGAAATGAATGTTCTTGTATGTCACTTTGTGGCCTTAGTACGAGAGCTGTCGTGGGGGTTTGTATCAAGAAGTACAACTGGGAGGTCACAGGGTAAATGCCTTCTTAATTTCGGTAACTTATTACCAGATTGCTCTCCAGAATAGCTGTGACTGTTTTAAGAACCCATTAAATGAGAGGACAGGATTCTAATTTTAGCCACATGTTCTATAGTTTTAATATTTTGTAACGTTCTAACTCTCCATCTGATAAGTATTTATCTCTTGCATTTTGACTTTGATTTCTAGTGAAGGTGAACTTTTCTACATATTACATTTCTGTGCTTGTTATCTTAATGCTTATTAGTACTTGTCAGTTTTCATTTGAGTTTCCTGTCTCTTGTGGATTTGGTAGAGTTTCTTGTATATCTTGCTTTTTTAGTTGTACACATTACAAACATCTTCTGTTAGTCTGTAATCTCTTCATGTTCTTTATTGTGATGCAACCAAATCTTGTGTTTAAGGCTTTAAGAAATTTGTTCCTACATTGTGGTGCTATTTCATCTTAGTTTACAATTTCACGCTTCAGTCTTCAATCTTTTGCAAGGTCATTTAAAAATATTCTGTGATAAAGACTCCAGCTTTTCACCCTTATGAAGTGAGCTAGTTTTTCCAAACTCATTTACTAAATCTCTTATCTTTCTTCTTTTTAACTTGAGAATCTGACTCTCTTGTATTACTATTTTGTGTGTGCGTATGTGTCTGTGTCTTTGAGTATATATGTATATATATATATATATATACATATATATGTCTTTCTGAGCTCTTTAATTACTGATCTGTTGTTTCTTCTTACACTACCACACTGTTTTATTTTTTTTTTTTTAAAGATTTTATTTATTTGACAGAGAGAAACACAGCCAGAGAGGGAACACAAGCAGGGGGAGTGAGAGAGGGAGAAGCAGGCTTCCCGCAGAGCAGGGAGCCCGATGTGGGACTCGATCCCGGATCTCCAGGATCATGCCCTGAGCCGAAGGCAGTTGCTTAACCAACTGAGCCACCCAGGCGTCCC
>PITA01030497.1:0-16391 GCA_004023965.1 Spilogale gracilis | reverse complement strand
GTGTGTGCGTGTGTATCCATGTGTGTGCGTGTGTCTGTGTGTATCCGTGTGTGTGCGTGTGTCTGTGTGTATCCGTGTGTGTGTCTGTGTGTATCCATGTGTGTGCATGTGTCTGTGTGTAACCATGTGTGTGTGTATCCGTGTGTGTGCATGTGTCTGTGTGTATCCATGTGTGTGCGTGTCCACATAAACTTATGGAAACACCCTGTGTACAGGTCTCCGTAGGTCTTATAGATCTACATCCCTCCATGTGCACTTATGGAAACGTCTCTGTATGCCTGTATCCACATAGCTTTTATATCTATTTCCCTTTATATATTTTATAGAGACATCTTTGTATACATGTCTCTGTATATCTTATTTATATATGTATATATCCCTTTACATACATTTATCGAAACATGTTTATATACATATGTCTCTATACATGTCAGGTTTAATCCCTCATGTATGATGTACATATTTATATATCTGTATGCAGAGACCCCTTTATATACCTTACATATGATCCTTTCTATATGCTTATGTCTCTCTATCTTTACTTGGCTAGATATCCCTTTATATACATTTCTAGAAACACTTTTATATACATAGGTCTCTATACATCCTCACTGATACATTTATCTCTTATACAGACACATACATATTTATGTCTTTATATTTAGGTATGGCTCCCTTTATAAGTATTTACACAAACAACTTTATATACACATGTCTGTATGTCTTTACTTAGCTCTATGCCCCTTATATATGTAGGTACATATTTATATATCTTTATGTTTGTGTCGATATATAAAGAGATATGTCTGTCTTTATTTACATATATATCCTTTCATATATATATGTACTTATTTATGTGTCTCTTTAAATGTACACCTTTTACAGACTTATGTATGTCGAGATCTCTTCATTTGTGTATGTGTATAACATTTATCTTGATATCCCTATATCAGAATACCTTTATCAAGGTATCAAGATTCCTATATCAAGATTCCTTATGTACCTTTATGTATACATACCTATTTATATATAGTGCATATATATTTATATAGGGGTTTCTATGGATCTTTATATTTATACATATTTATATGCGTACACTCCTCTGAATATGTATATACTGTCATATTTGCGTGTTTATATATAACCTTCCGGAATATTGCATATACCTTTCTATATAAATAGATCTTTCTAGATCTATATATACATTTCTATATGTACATGAGATGGCTTTCTATTTGTATGCATATGTTTTGAGCATATATATTTATAAATGTATACCTACCGAGGTGTGTGTTTCTCTTTCTGGATATTCATATACTTTGATATGGATCTATGTACACTTTTATATGTGTGTGTGTCTTTCTAGATGTACTTTCTGGTCTATAAATACATTTTATTGGTGCGTGTGTGTGTCCAGGGCTGAGAATAGAGATGTGTGTTTAGGCATGCGTGCACAGGTCTATATCAAGCTCTTGTGTGACATCCCGTCATCGTCCCAGGAATGGGGACACCTGCCGAGTGCCTTTCACGTGTAAACTGAGGCACCGGCGTCTGGACACAGCCCTCCGCAGTCCCGGGCTGCAGGTGGTGATGCGTGAGGCTCTGTGTCCAGTCGCTGTGCTTTCTCCTCTGTTCCATCGTGCACGACGTGTTTCGGAGAGGTGAGGACTCCGCCCCGAGACCGTGCCAGGGGCACATGTGCCGTCTGGAAGCGAGGGCTTCGTGCGCACCTTCCTTCTGCGATGCCCGGCACCGGGAACAAGCACCTTTGTCCTCAAGGTTGTGACGGTCATGACCGGTCAGAGGTCAACAGGCCTGGCCCCTAAGAAGCAACACTCGTTAGGGGCTTGCCTTCCCAGCCTGCCCGCCCAAACACGTGCTCCTGGACTGGGCCGTGTGGTCCCCCTCAGATCTGTCTGCACAGGACGCACCTGTGTTCACGTGAAGCTCTCAGGGTCCCTGTGCGCTGCCGGAGGGCACTGGGCTTTCCACAGGGGGGCTGTCGTGCCCTGAGGTTTCCTACCACACAGCTGGGACTTCGGGGGGCAGCCTGGATGTGCCCTGCTGGCCCCCACTCTTTGCCCCTGGGCTGAGTCACGGGCATAATTTCAGTGCCATCACCAGGAGCCCCGTAGTTTGCAGCAGAGCATGCCTCACACGGACCTTCTCTCCTGCAGGAGGCGGTGGTGGCTACTCCCCCAGCAACGACGGGTCCGGAAACACACACGGTATGCCCAGCACCTGGCCCCCGCTGGACGCTGGGGTGGGGGTCATCTTGGCAGGGCTCCCCTTTGCATGCCCATTACAGCCTCTTCCTGGGGGCTCGGGTGTTGGCGCTCCATCCGCTGCTGTCCGGGGACCAGAGCCCTCTCTGCGCTGACCATCGGGCTTGGGCACATCCTGCTGTCCAGGGGCCCCAGTGTCCAGGTAGCTGGAAACAGAGGGACAGGCAGAAGCACTCGCTGGAGGTGGGGGAGGAGATCCAACACATCGGGGACTCCTTGTCAGGCGGCTGACCTACCCCCAATGGGAAACATAGATTCGGCCAAGAAGGAAAAGAAGTGTCCACACACAGGAGACATTCATGGGATTCTTGTCTACACTGAGCTCTTCAGAAACAGATCCAAGGATATCGGAGGCCTCAGGTGCTCTCTGCTTCCGTAAGGGAAGGTTGACAACCAAATGTCATCGCTGGGAAGACAAAATGCTACAGACTGACTTTTTGTTGTTGTTGTGATTGACATACACTTGACATATGACATCGTAGTCCTTCTGGGTGTCCAACACAGTGATCCGAGAGCTATATGTCCCGGCTCTAAGTCTGCGGGACATCTCTTCACGCACGTAGTTATACATTGTATTTTTTCTGAGCATCGACAGAGTTACAAGTTTTATGTTTCTCTGTCCATTGACACATAGTCACAAATTTTATTTTTCTGTAATTTTTAAAAGATGTTATTTATTTATTTGAGAGAGAGAGAACATGAGCAAGACGAGAAGGGGCAGAGGACACGAAGAAACAGACTCCACTCTGAGCAGGGGGCCCGATGTGGGACTCGATCCAGGATCCTGAGATCATGACCTGAGCCAGAGGCAGATGCTTTAACAACTGAGCCACCCAGGGACCCCACAAATTTTTTTTTGTTGTTATAAAAGGAGAACCTTATAGATTGACTCTCTTAGCAACTTTTAAATGTAGGATACAGGACTATCACTCAGCGTCCCCCACACTCTCCATGATGTCCCAGGTCTCACTCATCCTAAACTACACATTTGTACCTTTGAGTCCCCTTTGCCCAACAATTTATGGATTGATTTCAAAGCATTATATTTCTTTTCCATTTGGCATCTGTTAAGGGTTTTGAACATCATAATTGAATGAAGCGACTTACCTTTTGGGTTGAAACTAAAATTTGTATGGGGCACTGGCCAGGAGTATGGTCCTTTAGGAGATAGGGTCCCATTAACCTCCCTAACCTCTGGGGGGCAAATTTTTATTTGACATCCCGTTTTCCAGAATAAAGATGAAGCACATTGCTCAAACAGTCTCCTTTAAGAAGCAAATACCTGTCACCCTACATATGGCCCCGACCCCATCATGCTGTCCCTCCAGCATGCACACGCTTGTATGGGACAAAGGGTGTGTGAAGGATCCTGGTTGAGAGGGGTCCAGAGCTGTGTGCCTTAAGCTCGGTGTGCCGACCTGATGCTCCCATCATCCTCTTCCTGTGGAAATTGTGGGACTAGAGCTTATACAATATTTTTATAAGCAGCCATGTGGAGCATTGTATGGTCAGATGAGGACGGCACGCCCTCCAGGCCAGGAGGTATCGACTCCGGGATGCACCTATCCCATGCACGTGTCTCTGAAGGTTCTCTCCCCATGGAGGTCCTCTCCAGAGCCTGCCGCTTTGTTCTTGGCTGGATTCATAAGCAGGAAAGATATGACGCATCTAGCAGTGCTCCCAGGAGCCCCGAGGATGCCTACATTTTTCCTACAGGATATTAGTCAGGACTCTGATCCCATGCCACTATTTTTTGGAGACCTGTCTCCCCCCGAGTGCAGAAAAGCACATTCATCAGGGTGATCATTCACCCCGGGGACAAAAGATCTACAGAACTCCCCGTACTCTCAGGCAGGGCCGGGGTCAAAGGAAAAGAGCAGCAGGACAAAGCCCGGCTGACGTCCACGGCTTTCCGCAGGGCCAGACTCATAGGCGTGTGAGGCTCTTGGAATGAGCACCCGGCCCCGTCCGTGTCGGGACCCCTGTTCCGTGGCACTAGGCTGACAGTAAGCTCCGAGACTGGCACGGAGGGCTGGGTTCATGCAGCAGATGGCTCTGTCACCCAGCTTCTCCCTGCACATGGCAGAGGGAGCGTGCCTTCTTCTTCTACAAGAACCCCACCAAGGACTTCCACAAAGCCCTAACAGATCGGTGATCTCATCCTAGTGACCTCATTTTACCTCAATTTTGAACCTTGCTACCTTTAAAGACCCCACCTCCAAGCCCAGTGCTGTTCTGAGCTTCTGGGGCACGAGGACTTCGACATACGAATCTTGGGGAGGGCCACATGGCTCAACCCCTAACCCCCATCATCTGGTTGGAAGAGGCAGTTGATCAAATGACCCATCCGTGTTCAAAAAGCGCCCACAAAGATGCTCCTGCTTCCAAAGTAACAAAATCAGCATCAAGCATTTTATTTGTCATCTCATACCTTGGTGGAGAGATTGGTCTGCAGATGTGAGAAGAAGGTGCCAGAAATCTTTTTGTCTCCCTGGCTGGGATGACGGCGGTCTGTGCCCGTGGCGCTGGGCTCATGGAAAGCGGGTTCGCAAGGAAGCTCAGGCAAACCCCAAGACGGAGCATGGCGTGTGCCCCACTCCCCACGTGCTCCGCAGGGTGTCAGGGAAGCCGCCTACCGTGCAGGCTGAGCTCAGCTGCGGCTCCCTGTGTGGTCAGAGGCCACCGCGTGCTGCCCGCGCCCCTTCCCTTTCCACGGGGAGGGTGGCCTGCCGGTCTCCGCGTCGGGTGTGCTGGTTTTCAGAGCAATGTCGCCAGATTTTCTGCAGGGTTCTCTTCCATTTCATGGGCTCTTTCTCTCCTGCAGGAGGAGGGCGCTCTAGACCCAACTCTTACGGAAATAATTATGGTAAAGGAATTCTTTCTTACAAGCTGTGTGCGGAAAAACTGTCCTTGGGGAGAACTAACACCCCTCTGGGGCTGGCGGGAAGCCTGTCCTATTGTCCGCTGCGTGGAAATTAACTGACCCACTGGGTTTAATTCCTATCCACACCTTTGCATGCGGCACGACCTACTTTCTTGCCAGGAAGGAAGTAAGCCCTGCTTGCACTTGAATTGTGTGTGTGTGTGTGCACGCACACGTATGCATGTTCACTTGTGCGTGTGCAGGTGTGCGTGCTGGTGCACACGTTTATGGGTGTGTGTGTGCATATGTCTGTCCGTGCATGCGTGTGCCTCTGTGCGTGTGAGTGTGCACATGGATTTGCACGGACAGCCCACGTGTCTCTCTGTGCACGCTCTGTGTGTGCGTGCTGGTGGATGTGTGCTTGTGTGCTGTCTGCAGGTGTGTTCGCACGTGCTCTGCCTGTGTGGAGGTGTGCACGCCCACAGGGGCGGAGGTGTGTGCGTGGGTGGGGCCGTGTGCCTGGGTGGCGGTGTGGGAGTATGCGTGTCTTCACGTGTGCACAAGGATGAATGTGTATGCTATGCACGTGGGTGGAGCTCCGAGCGTGCCTGCAGGGACGGGCGCGTGGGTGGAGGGGCGTGCCTGGGTGGAGGGCCTGCCTGGTGGAGGGACGCACATGCGTGAAGAGGGGGCATACGCGTAGAGGGGTGCCTGGAGGGGCGTATATGTGTGGAGGGTGCAGGGTTGCGTGAGTGGAGACACGCACATGGGTGGAGGGGGCGCACAGGTGGAGGCGCGCGCGGGACTGGAGGTGCGCGCATGGGTGGAGGGGTGCGCATGGGTGGAGGCGCGCGCACAGGGCTGGAGGGGCGCGCGTGGGTGGAGGGGCTCACAGGGCTGGAGGCGCGCACATGGGTCGAGGGACGCATGTGGGTAGAGGCAGGGGCATGGGTGGCAGTGTGCATGTACGCTTAGGCTCTTGTGTGCACAAGCATGAATGTGAGTGTATGCTCGTGTGCGCGGGGGACGGCGTGCGTGTATGCGCTCGTTCATGTGAACACGTGCGCAACTGTGGCTGAGCGCACGTGCATGGGGCCCCTGTGAATGTGTGTGTACCCCCCATGCCCCTCGGGTGGAGAGCTGCGTTGCCTCCTCCCTACGTTGCCCCCTGGCACTCCTCAGCATGGATGGAGTGTCACAGGCCCCTCCTGCGGCTGGGCCCACCCCCTCCTCTGGGAGAAGATAAGCTCCCTGCTCTCGGAGATCCCGTCCCTGGTGCTTCCAGCTGCTTCTAGCGCGGTGGAAACTGCTGAGTAAACCCATCACCATGTGCCTTCCCCTTTACAGGCGGAGACGGATACTCGACCTACGAGAACCCACAGGGTAATGAATCAGCGCCCCGGCCCCCCAGCCCCGTCTTTAATAGAAACACACTTTTGGGTCGCGCCGTGGGCAGGCCCAGCTGGGGTTTCATGGACCAGTGGCTCTTATGTTTGGAAACTCCTGAGCAACACAGGCAGCTCAGCTCTCTGTGGCTCAGAGAAGGACGGAGGAGGGCGGGTCTCGGGGTTGGAGGAAGCCTCGTGGCGCCCAGCGCAGGACGGGGGCTCATGGACCTGTCCTGGTGCCACCGATGGCTCCCATGACTTTGAGCAAGCACACGAGCTGGAAGCCAAGAAGGGGAAGGGGAAGGAGGTGTGGACGTTCCGCCCTGAGGAAGTACCCTAGAGATGCACAGCCCGCCCCAGAGCAGCTCGGGCAAGGCACGGTGGAGGCCGTCACACAAAGTGTCACACTTTGCCTGCAGCATGCGGCCTTTAGTAATCCGGGGTTCACGCTGAGGATTAGTGCGCCCTCCCCGAAGCCAGCATTCTGTGCGCTGTAGTCGCTTGGGGAGAAGGACGCAGGGAAGCGCTTTCCAGCCGCTGCGCCCCGATGCGCGTGCACAGCCTCCGGTTCCTACTTCCTGCGTGGCTGTGTTGGTGTCCTTAGGACATGCGTCCCTTCCGTTCTCCTCTTGGACACAACTGGGCCCTGGAGGGCTGAATCCCAAGACGGGAATCAAGGAGGCCCAGGGCGGTTGCACGCAACATATGGGGTCCTGCGCCCAGACAGGGCGACCGACGCGAGTGGAGTGGACAAGCTCTGCTTCCTATAGGCGGAAGTGCCCAAGCCAAAGCTCCCTGGGGGCCATATATCCATCCCAACAACACACCAGCTGAGAGAAAACACAGCTGGTTGTCGCCCGCGGAAGCCACGATTTCTTCTTTCTCAGAAGCCTCGATTTTTGTCATGCAGGGTCCCTTGTGGAAAAACCAAACTTTTGGCACTAAGCTTGCCTCAGATGTGAAGGCGTGTTGCGTGCCTATATTGAGGGCTTTGAAGGCAGGTGTGGGAGGCCATGTGTGTGTTCAATATTTTTTGCAAGAGTGTAAGCTTTGTACTTCGAAAAGGTACAAATCCACCGAATTCAACAAATCCATGAAAAAAAAAAATGGAGTGCCTCTTATCCCCAATGCTCCGCCTTGAGCTTCGTGAATGGATAAGATGCCGTCAGTAATCTCGAAACAAGGTAGAAGCAGCATCCTTTTGCTCCTTAGGTTGGGTTCCCACCTGCACTGGAGGGCGAGAAGGGCCCGAGGTGAGACGGTGGCTTTCTCGCTGGCCGTGTGTTTTCTGAGCCCCTCTTTGGTTTCCGCGTCCCGCAGGTAGCACGGTAGCGAAAATCGTGTCTCCCGTGGTGTCCATGCTGGTGGTGACACTGGTCAGTGCCGCGGCTGGGTATTGGCAGCGCAACCGGATGAGAAACTGTTTCAGGACCAGCGGTAAGTTTTGGGCTGCAGTGGGCTGGGGTCTTTCTGGATACACCCCATAGAGCAGCCTCGCCGGAGGCAGAGGTTTTAAGTTGGGTCTTCGCAGGGGATGCTTCCTTTGCCTTCAGTCAGCGGGCTCATACCATCTGACTGATCCTGAGGGACTCGAGAAAGGGCTACGTTGAATGCACAACGCTTGTATTCCTCTCCAAAACCAAAACTATGCCGGGGCAGACTCGGAAGGCTTTCTGTGGAAGGTGTGCACAGACCGCAGGGAAATGGTGGGGGGCCGCTGTGGCTTTCCATTTCACGAGTTTGGGGGGCCCAGGCTCCTGGGTTTGGAGAATCATCGCTTCCTTGGGGGCCCTGGGCAGTGGCCGGCCGTGCAGACCTGTGCGCAGGGAGGGTCCGGGGACAGGGAGGGGGCTCTCTTGCACACGTGAGTGGAGGGTGTCTTGAGGCGCGCTCCGCATGGCCAGCCCACACGTCAGACCCCATCTGGGGTTTGCAGGATGCCCTCATCCAGCTCTCCTTTGCGTCCCTAAGGCAGCCTGCAGGAAGGCTGTTTTAGGTAGGCTTGCAAAATCCCAAAACCTGCCCAGGGCCTCCCTCTGCTGGTGGATGGGCATTACTGACCACGTGCACACAGCCAGGAGCTCCCTTTACACCCCAGCGTGCCCCCCCAAAAAGCTTGCAGGGAAACTGAGCCTCTGAAAGCCCCCTGCCTCGCTGGGCGGTCACATGATCCTGGCGGACCCACAGAGCGGGACTTGGGGTTCTGCCTCCGGTGCACGTAAGCGAGCATTTCAGAACCCATCAGTGCAGACCTAAATTGGGTTGGTTTTTTGTTGTTGTTGTTGTTGTTTTTTTGCCTGCTGGAATTTTGTGCCCAACGCCTCTCTTTACCTGACTTTCTTTTTGCAGCAGCTAGAGTTTTGTTGTTGATGTGGGTCATGGTCTCCCTGTTTATGTGAGACGAAGCCCGTTTTTGTTTGTTTTCTTATGTTTTTGCTGCCGGGAAGCTCTCCTTGCTTTTTTGGAGACTAGATAAACATTCCTACTAGTTTTTCAGTTATTCCTTTTTTTTTTTTTTTTAAAGATTTTATTTATTTAAGAGGGAGTGAGAGAGAGCCACTATCGGAGGGGGAGGAGCAGAGGGATAGGGAGAAGCAGACTCCCCGCTGAGCAAGGAGCCCGATTTGGGACTCGATCCCAGCACCCTGGGATCATGACCTGACCGTCCACCGGCGTAGCCCCCCAGAAGTCCCCTCTGTTAGCTCTTCTTCAAGGTGATGTCGCTGGGTCCAGGGGAGACCACGTTTATGGCCCGTGTGTTAAATCTAGGGTCCCCGGACGCCAGGCGGGCACACTTGCGGTCACAGCACGAGGGGACCCTCCCAAGGTGGGCAGGACTCATCGTGGGGCTACGTGGTCCTGCGGGCTGCCATCCTGCAAGCCATCCAACAACTATGAACACAACACTTCCAACCAGGGTTTTGTCCAAGACCTGGGGTTCGGGGGAGGGTCTCACCATTGGATCGAGCTTAGCTCTGCACTCTTACCCTAACTTTGCCCAGCTGTGCGGTTGGGTCCAGAGGTCACCTGTGAGCGGAAGGATGGCAGACATGCTGTCTTGGGAAGTTGTACGGAGAAGAGTTGCAGTGCACAACTTGTGGAACTGGACATGTGCAACAGCCCCACTCTGAAGCTGCCACTCCTTCTGGGGAGACACTTCTGGGGATGTGACCACGTCCAGGGCAAGTGGAATGTTTGACCATGATTCTTTGGCTTTATCTGGTCAACTGCAAGTAAGAAAACCTCCTGGGTCTGAGGTTATGAAGGTTAATAAAGCCACTTCCATTAAGGGGGATTTGTGCAAATATTAGCTGTGACCAAAACAATGCAGTTGGCCAATTCATCCTCGCTCTGACACGTTCCTCATCTTCCCTTCCAGAACCAGCACACGTGTGAGGGCTTCGAGACCCAGCGGTCCCTTTGGGAGGCACTCGGTGTAGACCAGAACCCGGTTTGCCGCTCCTGGGACAGCTCCTTTCGTCGCCGACGTCACCCGACGCCCTGACGTGTTTTCTGTTTGGCACAGGCAGCTTCCCCAACCTCCTGGACACCACGTCTTTGTGAGGATGACTGGGCTTCTCCTTGGGTCGAGTGAAGATTATTTCTTCCTACGTTGGGACCACTGTGAGAGTGAATAGATGACTGTCTTGGGTTCCCGACACTACCTTATGGTGCAGGATGTGCATAGTGGGTGACCCATGCATGTCTCCCCAAAGCACAGTGGGGGTCCCGGAGCACAGGGTCATGGGTGACGGTGCTATCTTCTTCTGGGGTATCACGAATGCAAGTGGGCATGGGATGGTTTCCTACAAGTTCTGGGGAGAAGCTGGACCCAGGCTGAGTCTTCCAGCTGATGTGGAATGTGGGGTTCTCGCCCCTCGGGGTGGCTTCGACCAGCCCTCCATCCCCTGCCCCTAACCTGCAGACGCAGAAGTTGGGTTTCGGGATTGTGCGTGCACACTTGCGTGAGTGCGAGTCATCTCGGGGCTTGGGGAGCAGCAGGGGGAAGAGCTGGGGATGCTTTTCCTTTTCCTGTGAAATCTTAAGGTTTCGGGATTTCTGGGAAAATAAGGGATGGCAGTCGCGATATGTGTATCTTGACTATTCTCTCGTATTAGTTTCCATCTGATGCTCTGTAGGTCTCTGTCCTTCATGCAATGACATCCTTTTTCTTAGTGTATGTTTTGGGTTTTTTTTTTAGAAAACCTGAAATGTTTAAATATCTGAAATGTACACTATCTATTTTCTTCTATTTTAATACATCCTACGGGAAAAGAAAAAAGACAGTTTGGGCTTATTGGTATAGTTTCATTCAACTTAGGTAAATGCTTATAGAACTTATGGGCTTTGCCCTAAGTATCAGAATAAAGAATACCAATACCATTGGTAACACATGGGGAGAACCCAAAAGTCCTAAATACACATGCTTTGCGCTCAGCGTCGTGGATTGGCAGCTAGGTCTCCAACGAGAGGGCACCGAAAGCAGAAAGCCCTAAAGAGAGCTATAATATAAATAGGAATATAAAAAGGAATTTGCAGCTAAGAATCTCGACTCGATGTGATGTCTCGTGTCAGGGATTCATGCACGATGTGAGCCATTTCAGGAGGGGAGCCCGACATTCCTGCTGGGACAGAAACATCCTAGAAGGCGAGGTTTTCTGTATGTGAGTTTCTTGGGACGGTGGTTAAAGGCGTGTGTGAATGTGTGTGGGCATGTGTGGACAAAGCATTTATAAAGCCATATGTCCATCTTGGTCTTTTTTTTTTCCCTCTACCTGTTAGATGTACTTTATCATCCTAAATACAGTAAAAAAAATAAGATACCCCAGTTGGGTTGCCATGTTCTTGCTTTCTGTAATTCCCACCGACAATGAGGAGGGAGCACGGGGCAGGTCTACGACTCATGAAGCTATCCCCTTAGCCTCGCCGGCAGGGGACCAGGGCCATCCTGAGCCGGGCTAGGGGTGTGTCGGGGGTGTGTCTGCCTCTGGCACGGCTCCATTCCCAGAGTCGTGGCAGGTGTCTCCGGAGCAGATGAGTGCCTGTCACCTTCCCAGGGAAGATGTGTTGTCATCGGCACCATTTGGAATGGGATGGAGGGTGAACACTTCAAATGAACGTAGTGACGGAATTAGGAGATGAGAATCACCCAAGTGTGGGTGCCTGGGGGGCTCCGTCAGGTAAGCGTCTGCCTTCTGCAGAAGTCATGAGCTGAGGTCATCCCGGAATACGGTGGGCCCTAACCCCGGAGGACCGGCACCCGCCTGAGAGGGGAAACACGCACACAGACACACATGCACAGAGAATGTCGTGCATAGCTCAGAGCGAAGCTGCCACAAGCCGAGGACCGGTCAGAAGCCTGGGGGGAGTCGAGCGGACTGCCTACCATCTTCAGACAGTGCTCATCCTTACCCCGCCTGGGTCCCAGGCTTCTTGTCTCCAGAGCTGAGGGAAAGAGGAAATCAATGTATTGAGCTTCCCTAGGGATGCAGCCGTGAGGCCGATCAGGATTCATCTCCAGATGCTCAGGCCCAATTCATGAGCTCACAGGCTGCCTTCTGCATTCCCTGCTGTGCAACCTGAGGCCAGTTAAATGACCTCTCTGGGCTTCAAGTTACATCATCTGAAGAATGGATATCATTATGGACCCTGCTTTCCGCAAATGGTCAAGGTCCATGAGCTGATGTGTGACAAGCATTCCCAGTCAGGCCTGGTGGGTAGGGAGCGCTGTAGGTGGGATGGGGAAAAAAAAATACAAATAAGCCTTTTTTCTTAGTAGAAATAAAATTAGGCTCATTGCATTATTTAGGATATTTCTCAGAGTCAGGTGAGAAATAGAGATCATGAAATCAAAACTGCACACACTAACTAAAAACATAGTGTTCGAGAATGCAGGTTTCTCCCCCAAATCCTCTTCTGTTTTCTGAATCCATAGCGCCCTCACTAGGTGTGAGTCATCCCAGCTGAACTACAGTTCCCAGCAACCTTTGCAGCTTATTATGGTCATGTGACAGCTCTGGCCCAGGGCATGTCACTTGGATTTCTGGGGCGGCAGGCCCCTGCTATTTCCCCCTAACTCAGCACCAGTCAGCATGAGGAGCGTCAGGAGTGGATATGGGTTTCGGGAAGGCACTGCTGTGTCACCACTTGCTTGTCCTGATGGAGGGACCCTTCTCCCATGGGTCCTTATACCCTACCCTTAATAGGGCACCAGCTTCCAGTGATAAGACCAAAAAGTCCCGGGGAAATCAGCATGGTGACTCAGTTAACTATTCTGCACCATGCATGCAAAATTGCAATGTCGAAGTCCCTGGAATCATCGCGGTGCCCACCTGACATGTCCAGAGGGTTCTATGTCGATTCTCATTCTAATAAAACACTCCAGCTGGAAAAAAAAAAAACAAACAAACAAAGAAACAAAAAATCCAGTTCCGATTTCCCTGCATTTTGCCTAGAGCGAGCAAACATCCCCATGCGTAGATGGTATTTCCTTGTCTTTACAAAGATGCTCCTGTTTCTTCCCATGGTAAATCCACTCCAAATGCAATAGTCTGTGATTATTCGTTACATGTATAGAATTACATGTATACAATATACTACATATACACAATGTATTTATATATGAATACATACATAAAATAGATACAGTATAAAATAAAATAGAGAATCCCGGATATATAAATGCATATACATTATATATAATTTTATATACATATGAACATGGTTCACTTATGGCTATATGTGTGCACTGACATTTTTTATGCATGAAATGCATATACTTTCCATGTGTGATATGGAATCTGACTTCCAATTTGCTTTTTTTTTCCTGCCTGCAATGAAGTTTCCGTTTGGGACACTTTTTAACAGGGGATGTCTGGGCACCATTATTTTATCTTCTATCAGATAATTCAGTGTCGATTGGGTTGCTTTTTGTTCCAGAGAATTTGAGCCTTTTTTGTGAGCACATTCAGCATTTTCTTTTAATTCTTCCTTGTGATGCATCACCAGGTCTCATGCATTTGTCCTCAATTCCAAGGACCCAGTGTCCGTGGCAGCGCGACGTCTATCTCGAGCAAGTATTTACTGACATCGTGTTCGCTTATCAGTTTTACTCACTTCTGCTTTGCATCCTTGGGCTTTGAAGAAAAGCAGTTTTCAGTGCCCCGAAGATGGGGATTTCGACCCGTCCTGTCAATTTTCCAGTGCATGTGAACCTCCATTCACTCAGGCCTTGATTTTTTTCTTTGTTTGTATGAAGCCCAGCCAGATGGTCAGAATCATAGTAAAAAATAATAATAATAAAATAAATTTTTAAAAATACCCAGAACATCGTCAAACAAATCATTGGAAGCAACTAACCTGTGAAAATTGGTGGCTTTAGTATTGTTTCAAAAAGATTACTCAGCTCTTTTGCTCATGAGCTAGTGAGGGGACCCTATTTTTGGAAAGTTTTAAGAAGAGCAGACATCTGCATTCTGAGCCCAGTTCCTCCTGTGAAGTTATCAAGGACAGGAGTGCAGAATTTCGCTTTTCAGAAAGTCACCGTTCTCCTGTAAGACACAGACTCGAGGTGAACTTTCCATGGGGGACCTGCTTGTTTCGGGGTACACTCTCAATATACACGATTCCACACCCCACAGCCTTCACCTGGGCCCAAATATAGGTGGTTATTTGAAAATACCTGAATCTCTTCAGTGGGTTTCTTGACCCCCTCTCCCCAGCATGTTCTGTTCCCAATGGATGGTTTTCCATGTTCTTTCTGTTCTTTTGTAGGGGGCCAAAAGCAGGTCACCCCAAAATACACCACTTTGGCATACAGATTATTTGATCTTTTTAATTTTTGTTAATTCCAGTATAATTACCACACACTGTTACATTAGTTTCAGGTGTGCAATACAGTGATTCAACAATTGTATACATCGTCCAATTCTCATCACCACAGGTACATTCCTTTACGGAACCTGTTCCACTCATCCCTGTTCCACTCATCCTCTCCCCACGGTAACCATCAGTGTGTTCTGAATTTTTGAAAATGTTCTTGTGTTTCTATCTTTTCCTTGTTGTTCGTGGATAAAGAAGATGTGATATATATATACATATATATATCACATATATCAATATATATATTACACATATATATACATCATGTATACATATATATGTTATATAAAATGTGTTACAATATAAATATATTGTACATATATGTATACACACAATGGAATATTACTCAGTCATACAAAAGAAGAAAATCTTGCCTTTTGCAAAGCTAGCTCTAGAGGGTATTATGCTAAGTAAACTAAGTCAGCCAGAGAAAGACAAATACCATATGAATTCACTCATATGTGGCATTTAAGAAGCAAAACGTATTATTTAAATAGAAGTTACTTAAGACAGAGCCAAGAGAAGGGCACTCAGACCCTCTTCTGTCCCCCTGAGAGCAGGAAATAGATCTCCCATATGAAAAATGCCCTCCCTGTACTATAATGTAAAAAGACATATTAATCACCAGAAACTTTAAAATGAGTTAGCTTTTTATGAATGAGAAACTTGTGAAAACTAAAGTTTAATTTTTTCTAATCTGCCTCAGCCCAAGTCTGCTCAGAATTCCTTACTCATTCCAGCTCCCACACACTTGTTTTGTTTCATGCTGTCCATGCTACACAAATGCTTTTTCTCGCCATGGAAAAAAGTATAATAATTGCCTGCTTTGTTCATTTCTTTGGGTCTCAGATTTTAATATTGGGCCTCTGTGCACGCATAATAAAACTCTGTGGGGGTTGTTCTTATTGTCTTATTAATCTGTCTCATGTTGATTTAATTCCTAACCCAGCTGGAAGACTGTGAAAGGTAGAGGAAGAATTTTCTCCTCCCGACACCATGAAGGACTTTTCTTTAGGGATTGTGACAGGGCTCATCCTTGAATGCACGTGTGTTGGTGCCCATGCCGTGCATCAGCCTGTGCAGAAGACCTGCCGTGTGACAGGTTCCATGTCCTGGGATGTGCCCGAGATACACCTGCAAGTATGACCCCTTTCCATCTCCTCTGCCTCACTGGTGCAAAGCATGGTGTGGATAGCTTCTCTGCAGACCGTGAAGTGAGAGATTCAGCAGCTGTGTGAGGCATTTGGGTGCAGGTGATAATTGCTTTTTGAGACATGAAATGTTGCTGTCCCCAGGCTGCTCACAAAGATCTGCAATGCACTGTGCCCTCACAGACTTATGAAAGTGTGAAACTCCATCATGGGGGGAAGGGATGTGCGGTGGTGCAGAGGCACGCACTTCGTGGCTAGTACGTACGTCGCTTTCACATGAGACTTTGGGGCTGACTGCAACAGCTGGGGTGCAGAATTTCAAATGGACATCAGGCAGGTTAGCTGAGGATGGCTGCTGCATTGTCTTTTGAGTGTAATGTGTTGGGTAAAGGGAAAAGAATATGTTTTGTAGCTATATAATCATCAATGTATTATTAAAATTATATATGTATTATAAGTACATATTACTTAATAATGTATTCTAAATACATAATAGGTAATAATATATGTAAACATATATAAATATAGTTATATAAATATAGTCATAAATAAAAATATATATACATTTTATATATATATATGTATTTATATTTTTACATACATTTGTGTATATATCTTACTTACAAATTTTGTTTACAAATTATATGCATAATTTGTATATGTATAATCTGTATAATTATATTAATTATAAATTATATTTGTAATTTTATATTTTCTATATATTTATATATGACTAAAATAAATAAAATAAAATCTATATCTGTATATTTATATAGACATCTATATACTTACATAGGTATTTATATAAATATATTGATCTATA
>PITA01030496.1:0-16442 GCA_004023965.1 Spilogale gracilis | reverse complement strand
GGTGGTTCTAGAGGTCAGTCCCTGGCCCATCTGCGCAGGTGCACGTCGTGGGTTCCGCTCAAACTGGAACCGGGGGTCTCGGCAGGCTGGAGGTCCCCGCAGGGCGGTGGCTGGCGCTGGAGGGCCGGTTTCTCTTTGCATTTGCCTGAGTTCAGAGATGAGCTGGAAAGGAGAGCTTAAGGAAAAATGTGAGACAGAGGTGGGTGAATTTAAGCAGGTGGGCAGTGAAGGTCAGGTCTTGGGGTCTAGCTGGTGACAGAACCAAGAAAGTAAAACAAAGACTTGGAAAAATCTGCAGACTTAATTGCTATTACCCATTTCAATGAAAGCAAAAATGTGTATTGATTTCATATTAAGATGGAATGATGGGAAAAAAGGAAAGGGGAAATGATTGTATTCTTTCCCTGTTATGCATTCATAATCTATAGGGTATTTCTCAGATGTTTCCACATAAACATCCTCAGCAGTGAACACGAATTCACCCCTGGCCGAGCAAGGAGATGACCTGGAAATTCTGCCCAAAGTGAACCTCCGAGGACTAAAAACTTACTCGACCTCTCCTGTTTTGTTTCATGATTTTAGTATCCTTTAAAATTCATCTAAAAATTACAATCCACTCCATGTCACTTAGATTTCATTTTGAAGATAACATTGTAAATTACCTAAGTAAAATGAACTTCTTGGAGATGCTTCCTTTTGATCTTGTTTTCCCCAGGACCTACTGTGTGTCCCATGGGTCCACCGAAGCCCATTTGAGAAGCATCGACCTATGGCCGAGATCACTGAAGAAAGCGAGGCTTTCGGACTACCTCCTATTTACGAAGCACGTAATCAGAGCCTTCTTTGTACAGACAAATGTGTGGCGCTTGCTTGCCTCCAGTGGTGAAATCTGGTTTAGGAGAAAAAGCACACTGGGCCATAGAATGATGAAAAACCGTATCTGGTCATGCGATGAATGCCCGGTGAGTGGCAGAGCTATGTACTGTAAGCATGTGGAGGAACACAGACAGTTTTTGACTAGGGGTTCACGGAGCTGATACTGGGTCAAGGCTCTGAAAGAGTGTGTTAGGATCATGACTGCAAAGAGGGGGACGAGGGCATTCCAGAGAGGGGCTATGGTGACAGCAAAGTGGCTTGGGCGGGGGAGGGGGTGATAAATAGTCTAATGAAGCTGAAACAAAGCACCTGTAGGGTCAAGGAGAGCCAGTTACAGGTAAGAGACTTAGCTGCCAGGCTCAGGAGTTGGTGGGTCTTTTTAGAGTGGGAGCTCTTCAAGGGCTGTATGCTTGGGGGGTGATTTGGGCAAAGGTACACATTTGCTGGTTAATCTGACAGCCGTGTGTTGGTTGAGTTGCAAGGGAGTAGCATGAACCGTTAGAGGACCATGGCAGTAGTCTGGGTATTATTTCATTAAGGCCCGGTGCAAAGTCGTGTCCACAAAGAAAAGGGGATGGGGGCGGGGAGACAGAGCAAATGAGAAACATGTTTCATGCATATAAAATTTAACAGTATTTTGGTGATCATATCATTTACAGAATAAGTGCTTTTTAAAAAGTATTCAGCAGAATACTTTCAACAGTATTCAACAGTATAACAATACTGCTGTTTTCTTGCTTGAACTCGTTATTGGATGGAATCCGAAAGCCCCCACACAGTTTCTCTCAGTCTTTACCCAGAACCAAAAAGGTTTTGTTAATGTGAAGCTTGCTCATCGGTTTTACCCTTAAATCCTCTTTGGAACAAGAAGAGAATAAAGAGATGGATTTCTCCTTGGTTTTTATAACTTTACTTGATTCTTATGAAGTAAGTGCAGGAGAGTTTCCTGTAGAAATGAATTCATGAGTATTTAAGAAATGCTTTCAACCCCTCTACCTTCTCCTTTTTTGGGGAAAGCTGGGAGCACGCAGGGTGGTACACAGCCAGCTTAACAAAGACCAGAAATGGAGCTGGGTCCTGAAAGCTCTCTAAGGACGTCAGTTGACCCCTTTGTTTTCGTTTACTTGGAAAGGAATTCCCTCTGAAAGCGCAGTAAGGTGTGTCTTTTCCCTTACTCAGTGGCTACTCGGCTAAGAAGAGATAATGATGTAATCTCATGTTATATACTTCTGTCTTATATGTGAAGAACCAAAGCTTATAGTAATTAGCCACTTAACTCAGTGATTCTATTTTAGAACTGATGATTAGCCCAGCCTCATTGGACTATTCTTTTGCCCTTTGCCTGTGGAAACCATTTGCTTTCTGAAAGTCTGGCCCAGTAGCTATGGGAGGTCTCCTTAATTATGGCTGAACAGAGACCGGGGAACAGAAAGGAGGGACACTGAATTCTGGCCAGCTTGGCCTCTGCTAATCAATACCCATTATTTTAGGAGGGAAAAAAAAAAAGGAATAGTTGCATAAAATGATCAGAGACCGACATGGCCTTCCATGTAACAAGCAGTAGAAGGGCTCAGCCTCCCAGGCTTTCGTGCTGATCAGTCAATGGGCAGGAGGAAAAACACAACTTGGAGAAATGCCGGGACTGTTGTCTTAAGTTTGTCTGTACATATGGGCACACACAAATGTTCCTCTGTCAATTCTGCTGATAGTTTTGTTGTATTGAGAGGGTGATGCATTGAGTGAGATATAGAGAAGTCTTTTAATTAAAAGCAACCTCTGGGCTCCTGGGTGGCTCAGTCAGTTAAGTGTCTGCCTTTGGTTCAGGTCATGATCCCAGGGTCCTGGGATCGAGTCCCACATTGGACTCCTTACTCAGCGGGGAGTCTGTTCCCTCTGCCTACTGCTACCCCTGCTTGTGCTTTCTCTCTCTCTCTCTCTCTCTCTCTCTCTCTGCTAGATAAATAAATAAAATCTAAAAAATAAAAATTACCTCTGATTCTCAGAATGATGCTTTTATCTGCTTCTTTCTCTGTTGTTTCTTACTAGCCAGATGTTTGTTTTCTTAAGTTTTTCAAACAATGAATTCTTGGATTAATTTCTTTTGCTTTCTATTTCATTGATCTATTTTTTAATATTTGCAATTTTCCCTCCTGCTTTTCTTAGCTTTTAATATTTTTTTTCCTTTTTACATCTTGGGTTGAATTTTTCACTTATTTTAATTATTTTTTGTTGAGTTATAAAAGCATTTAAAACTATGGATTTCTGGGGCACCTGCGTGGTATATTCGGTTAAGCAAAGGACTCTTGGTTTTGGCTCAGGTCCTGATCTCAGGATCAAACCCCGCATTAGGCTCTGTGTTCATCGCAGAATCTGCTTGAGATTCTTTCCCTCTCCCTCTGCCCCTCATACTTGGGCTTCATCTCTCTCTAAAATAAACAATAAATCTTTTTTAAAAAAGCTATGGATTTTCCTTTCCACTTAAGTTTGTTAACATCCAACAAATTTTAATAAACAATGTTGTCATTGTTGGGCTTTCTGCAAAATAATCCCCATATTGATTTTCTATTTAATAATGGTTTGGTAAGATAGGTCTTGGTTTCCAGGTATATTGTGTTTTTCCTTAAGAATATGACAAATTTCTAAGACTATTTGCTTGTTTTTGCATTGGGGCTCACATAACCTGTACTACCTCCACTTTGGGGAGTATGAGAATTGCTTTGTTGGAAATCATTCGAAGATATTCCATAAACAAGTATTCTCTCTAAAGTGTACAAAGCTTTGGACTCACTTATTTTAATTTCAGCTTTTTGGAAGGATAATTGACAAAAAATGCTAATATTTGTAAAGTATCCCTCATAACGCTCTAAGGTATACATTGTGAAAGAATTTCCTCCCCGTTAACACATCCCTCATTTCCCTCATTTATCTTTTTGTGTGCGTATGAGAACATTTAGATTCTACCCATAGCACATTTCAGTGATACAATACCGGTGAGATCAACTGCAGTCCTTGTTTCACATGAGGTATTTGGAGCTTACCCAGATGAAAGCTTGGATCCTTTTACCAAGCCTCCCGACCTCCCCCACTTCCCAGCCCTGAGCAACTACCTTTCTTTTCTATGAGTTTGACTTAAAAAAAAAAAAAATTCCACGTGTTAGTGACACCATGCAGCATTTGTCTTTCTTTCTTTGACTTATTTGAAAGAATGCTTTCAAGATCCTTCCGTGTTGTCACAAATGGCAGGATTTTTCGTTCTCATGATTGAACAATATTTCTCTCTGTGTGTATAAATACATGTACATATTACATCTCCTTTGTTCATCTGTGGATAGACACTTAGGTTTTTTCCATATTTTGGCTATTGTGAATAATGCTGCAGTGATCATGGGAGTACAGATTATCTCTTCGATACCTTGTTTTCTTTCCTTTTGGATATAAACCCAGAAATGGTTCATTTGGTAACAGGATCATATGGTAATTCTATTTTAATTTTTTTTTTAAAAAACCTCCATACTCTTTTCCATAGTAGCTGCACCAGTCTACATTCCTACCAACAGAATCTATCTATCTATCTATCTATCTATCTATCTATCTATCTATCTATCTATCATCATCATCATCTATATCTATCTATCTATCATCATCTATATCTATCTATCATCTATCTATCTATCTATCATCTCTATCTATCTATCTATCTATCTATCTATCTATCTATCTATCTATCTATCATCTACCAAACTCTTGATTTGGGCTCAGGTCATGATCCCTCCCTTTTTTCCCCCTCCATATTCTCACCCTTAGGTGTTTTCTTTTTCTTTTTACTGATTGCCATTCTAATGGGTTTCAAGCGATAGCTCATTGCGGTTTCAATGTACATTTCCATGGTGATTAATGATGTTGAGCCCCTTTTCCTGTATGTGTTCATCATTTGTGTATCTTCTTTGGAAAAATGTCTATTCAGGTCCTTTGCCCATTTATAAATTAGGTTGTAGGTGTTGTTTTTGTTTTGCTATCGAAGTGTATGAGTTCTTTATATATTTTGGATATTAACCTCTTATCAAAATAAAGGTTTTGCAAATGCTGCTTCCATTTTGTAGGTTGCCTTTTCATTTTGTTGCTGGTTTGCTTCTGCTGTGCAGAAGCTTTCTTGTTTTACCTGCTTATTTTGCTTTTGTCCCCTTTGCCCAAATCTCCCCGGATATCGTTCCCAGCACTAAGGTGCAGGAGCTTACCACCTACGTTTATTTCTTGGCATTTTATGGTTTCAGGTCTAACATCCAAATCCTTCTGCCTCAATTTGTACCTCCCGGCGACTTCCATAGCTGTCGTGTAGAGATCTTGCTTTCTGCTCCTGGTTCTGATTTACTGTTTTCTGAGTCCCACGTCTTCATTTTCTTGGCTTTTCCCCTTATTTTGCTGGAGTACATCTTCAACTAAAATATGTGTGGAAGGCAAAACTTCTGAGTCTTGGGCGCCTGGGTGGCTCAGTGGGTTAAAGCCTCTACCTACAGCTCAGGTCATGATCTCAGGGTCCTGGGATCGAGGCCCGTGTCCAGCTCTCTGCTCGGCAGGGGAACCTGCTTCCTCCTCTCTCTCTGCCTGCCTCTCTGCCTACTACTTGTGATCTCTCTCTGTCAAATAAATAAATAAAATCTTTAAAAACAAAAAACAAACAAACAAACAAAAAACCTTCTGAGTCTTTGCTTGTCCACTTTTTTTTCTTTTTTTAAAAGTCTTCCTTCACATTTAATTGAGAGTTTGGCCGAGTACTGAATTTAGATTGTCAATTTTCCCACTCATATTTTTACAGATATTAATTCCATACCTTCCCATATCTAATTAGTTTGCAGGAGATTGATTTTCTTCCATTTGTAACTTTCATAGTCGTGTGTGGATATGAGACCTTTTCCTTCTTATTATTAGTTCCTAAGTCTTCTTGATGTTAAGACAAGTCTTCTTCTTAAGCCCTGGGATTTTCCAAAAATAGAAGGAAATGTTCCACCTTCTTTGCCTCCATTGTCTCCATAGCATTCCTATTAAATATCGAATCCTCTGTGTTCATCCTACATGTTTGTCTTTGTTCTCCTTTGTGGGAGACTTTCTCTATTGCATGTCAACCATTGTACTTCAGTGCGTGTTTTGACAACTGTTTTGAATCTCCAAGAGTTTATTTTTATTTATAGATAATCCTTTCCCATAGCATCCTGTTGTAGATGCAATATCTATTCTAATCTCTCTAAGGATTGTACTTATAATTTTAATTTTTAAAGCAGGTTGCCATGGGGGTACCTGACTGGCTCAATTGGTTAAGGGTCCAACTCTTGATTTGGGCTCAGGTCAGGATCTCGGGGTTGTGAGTTGGAGCTGGGCATGGAGCCTGCTTGGGATTCTCTCTCTCTCTCCCTCTCTCTCTGCCCCCTCCCACTGGTGCTGACTCTCTAAAAAACAAAACAAAGCAAAGAAAAACTACTTTAAAAAGTTTGCCCCAGTCTCTTCAGTGCTGCAAGCTTCTTTCAAATGTTTGTTGTCCCTTGGTTGTTTGTTTATACTTACAATGAGTCAACTGAATGATCAGGACTGGGGTGTATTTGACTGAGTTCTGTTGGCCGAAGAGATTCTCTTTGAGCTGAATGATCAGGAAATTGACCACTACACTATAGCTTTCTGAGTTCTAAATTAGGATGTATTTCTCTAATTACCAATATCCACACTGATTACTCTATTTCTTCCTGGAAGACATACTGACTTTCTTAAAAGAAGAACCTATCTACCATCTATCATTTATCTATTGTCATCACCTATCTAACCTCTTTGGGCTGTGCTTGGCTCTTCCTTATATGAGTCTTCAACTAATTTCCCTCTACCCAGATCCAGTTCTCACTCCCCATCTCTGTTTTATATGCTCTTCTCAGTGAGGATCCCCTTTGGGTTCTGTCAAGCAAGTTAAGTCCCTTCATTGCAGGAGGACTTTCGCTCTTTGTTTATATCTTAGGTGGCTCTGGCTCATCCATTGGTCAATGCTTTTCCATCTGTGTTCCATTCTCTAGAAATTCATTGAACTCTCTTCTGCACTCCCCTCATTACTCTTTGTTTTGGAAGACTTATACTTTTTTTTTTTAAAGATTTTATTTATTTGACAGAGAGAAACACAGCGAGAGAGGGAACACAAGCAGGGGGAGTGAGAGAGGGAGAAGCAGGCTTCCCGCCGAGCAGGGAGCCTGATGTGGGGCTCGATCCCGGGTCTCCGGGATCATGACCTGAGCCGAAGGCAGTTGCTTAACCAACTGAGCCACCCAGGTGCCCCAAAGGCTTATACTTTTAAAAGTGACTGCTTTAATTAAAATGGGTTCTCCCCAAAAGGAAAGAGATACTTCAATTCCTGCAGGCCTCCCATTCTGAAATGAACTTCTGTTTTCTATAATTAAGCTTACACAAACACTGGGTTTAGTGCAGAAACATTTATGACTGTGGCACCTATCTTTACATCCTACCTAATAGAAAAATAAAACAGCTTCTTCTGTCCCAATTAAGGCTTGTCTGCCTTGACTTTAACTTTGCTACTAATATTGCAATTTTCATTTTTTTGTTAAGTGCTATAATTTTTAAATCTTCAGTTTCTTTTACTTAATATGTCTATAGCAAAGGGTACAGTTTTTTTTTTATCCCCTTCCTCCTGCATACAGTTTTATTTACTATTATATCTTGAGACTTTTCACACAAAGATAAATACAACATCTGATTAAGGTGAAATAGTTTTTTAGCAAATAACCAGGGAAATTTCAGTCCTAATATTCACAGGAAAGAGTGAACCCAAACCAATCTGGAGGAAGAGTCCAGTATATAATAGAGAACACTTAATATATCACCCATCCTGAGCTATTTTAATTATAGAATGTTCAATTGCTTGAGAATTTAAAGGATAAATGTTAATAAGGCTTTGGAAAGGAGAATAGAAATCATTGGTTCTGAAATTAAGTAGTTGTTTTACCTTGGACAAATTGCTTAGGAAGCCCCTCTCATGAGCTAAGCACCTTGCTGGGTGTATGGGATACAACAAGTAACATATGAGCCAGGCCCCGAAGTTGCTGTAAATGGAGAGACATATAATCAAGTAATTTAGTACAGGGTCGTAACTGCAATTTGGTGATGGTACAAATAAGGAAGTGATTGATTTTCCTTGAATAGTCCCCGAAATGGTTTAACATAATCGTGCCCCTGATTTTCTATCTTGATTGCAAAGATTCTCGTAATTTCTGACATGCTAGTTCTGTGATATTCTCCTTTAAGAAATAGCACCTTACTTCCTTCAAACAATAGCTTTTATTGTATTCATAGGCGGTACCCAAATGTATAGCTCAGGGCCCAACCAGAAGACAGAGCCACAGAGTACTTGGAATAAGGGAAGTTTAACATAAGGACTTAATATCTGTAATAGAGGATTGGAGTAATGGGGGACTGACCTGGAAGAAGTAAAGAGAATCAGAAGAACTCAGAAATCAGATATAAGGGGCATCATTACATCTAGGAGTAGGATGGAACATTCCCTCTTCATCAGGGCTGAGATACACGCTTCGCTGGAGTGAGTGTCATTGCTTGGCTTACAGGATGCTGGGAGAGTCACTGAGATTCTGTGCTTGTGGGTCTTGCTGGAGATCTACCCTTGGGGCACTGGGGAGCCATCCACAGGGCAATTCACTGTGAGGCCAGTTGAGGGAGTGCTGGGAAAGCAACTGGCCACTGAGTGCTGGGCTGGCCCCATACACTCTAGAAAGCAGGTGCTGAGGAAGCCATTCCTTAGAGAGATGGTTAGTTGTAGAGCTGGGTGTGCAAAGCCATGCACCGCAGGTGCCCAGCAGGAGAAATCAGGAGGAGGGCCTGGGGGAGGCAGCTTACCACAGCATGAAGACGAAAAATACCTCTTTTTCTCCAGTGTCCCTCCATCTCCCTCCACTGACAAAGTTTAGCCTTATTCCTGCTGGCAAAGAAGAAATATTTAAAGGGCCCATATCCATTTCTCTGGAACAATGAAGATTGGATTTGGAGCTTAGAGGCAAACACATTGATAATTAACACAGTAGGATAAATATTACTTTTTCTGAAATGGATCGTGTCTTTGAAAATTCACATCATATTTCAGTGTTCATCCCTTTTGTTCTACAGATGGTCTACTGGTTTACTTTCTCCCAATACTTATTAGAAAATTTTTAACATTTCTATTTTGGCATTTACTTTGAGGACTAAAATTTAGAGACATGTCTGGCTTCAAGGTGCTGTTTCTCTGCCCCATAGAACAGTGGGATTTTTTAAAAATTCTATTTCTATTTCTATTTCTAGAATTGTACATTTGTGTTTCCTTGGTTAGCTAGCCCACCTTCTCACTGAACCCTCCATGGTAACTCTGCTTTTTTCCCTCTGTTTTCTTTCTCTGGCCCTTTCCTTCTTGTTACATATTATAGCCTTAGTCTTCTCAACATTCTGAGGAGTGCAGGACTTCTCGTGGGTAGGAGTGGGAATGAGTTCATAGCCCTTCAGGATTGATTTTAACTTCCTAGGAGTATTCCATAGAATGGAGCACATTCCAAGCGCAGTGTCTGATGTTGAAGACAGATGTCAGACAGCCTTATTTCCTGTGATCAAGGTACTGTATATTTCCTGGTGGTTGGATTTCAGATTTTTTTTTTTGGCTCTATAAACTTGCTGCTTCTTGGTTTCAAGGAAGTTGAACAGGTGGTGTGGTCTAATATGGAGTCACCTATGTGTTAAAAGCTACCTTGTGCCATAGAATATTTCAGTGATGGAGACTTTGAACTAGAAAATAAGCAACAGCAACTTGATGAAAAGGAACTTTCTTTAACAAATATAGAGGCCAAGCCATTGATGTCTTAGGAAAGGGAAGAGAGCAGCAAATACACTGAAAGAACCGTCATAGCCAAGGAACAATTCAACAGTGATCAGAGCACAGTCTGGAAACAGCCCAACTGAGGCTGGTAGAAGATGGTCCAGAACTGTAGACTTGAGCCCAAACCTCTTCTTTGGCATTTCCTCCAATGCTTGTGCAGCACTTTGGTAATATGTATGGGTCTGGTAAAAGTAGGGATATTGGAAGATCTTTCAATAGTGATGCATAATCTGAAGAATTAATGCCTGCCATTATTAATCATAGTGACAATAATAATAATGGACAACACTTGAAAGTCCACTATGTGTCAGGTGCATTGGCATTATCAGTAAAACAACATTTACAACCACTTAACAAGGTATAAATTATAATCCTCTGTTACGAGAAAATCAAGTCTCATAATATCTTCAGATAACTTGATACGAGGGTCAAATTTTGAACATAGATATAAGCTCCGTGAAGGCAGGAATCATTGCTGTCTTGTTCAGTTGATACCCCTAGTGCCTTCAGAGAGTCTTTCACATAATAGGTATTCAGTAAGTATTTGTGGAGTGAATGAACAATTCCCGTATCTGAATGCTTTCCACTGTCTTCTTTGCATTGTTTTGCATTAAGGTTATCTAGGAATTTGGGTCATAGCCCTCTTAGTTCTGTATAGCAGATATTCCTTGGGGTTCTGAGAATGGGAAGATATTAGAAGGTAGTCCTCTTTGCCTGGTGAGCTGGAGGTCCTTGTAGGAGGAGGCAATCCACAACGACTGGCCTAAATTAGAAGTAATGACAGACCTTCAGGGGTAAACCCTCATTTAGTAAATGGTTTTGTCCTTCTGTTTAATACATTTGATACAGGAATCTTTAATTTAGGAAGTATAATCTAGGAAGTACAGAGCCCAGGGGAACCCCTGGGAGGTCCTCAGGAAGTCTGTCAATACTGAAATTATATGCAAAATTGTGTATGTATTTATCTGAAAGGAGGGTTCTGTGACTTCTAGGGGGGCTGTGACACTAGAAAGAGAAACTGTTCAGTGGGAACGTTTATCATTTAAATTCTGGGGAGTAGGTGTTTATGTGTCACGTCAGAATTAGAAAGAAGCATTCTTCTTTGTTGGTTTTTAGTAGAAGGAGAAATTTTGTTTTCTCCTACAAATAATGGATTTAAGAAGGTTTTTAGGTATACTTGACATTCCTGAGCTTTAGGCTGAGGCATATTTCTTATTGAAAAGTCTAAGTCACTCATTATGTCAAAGCCCAGAAGAGAATATTAATTAATTTCCAACATATTTCGTGGCAGGATGAAAATAAGTTGGTCTCTCTCTCTCTGACCACCCAAGTAGCCAGCTACCCTGAATGCTTTTTCTTGTGCCTTCATGGTTTGGGTCTGAGCTAGCTAAAACAGGGTCTTTTAGAGGTTTTCTTGAAATAAGGTGGTGAGCATTTACCTGTCCCTAAACGAAACCCACAGACCTGCTTGCCTGCTTTTGGCAATGAAAGCCGCATGGCCGCTAGCAAGGTTGTCTCTGCTTTGATCTATGATATGTATGACACTATATTTTTTGGCTGCTCCAAAGCAGACTGCCAATTAGATCCAAATGTGTCAGACAGCCTCGGAGAAGGTGCTGGTGGCCAAGTTTCCATTAGTGGTTCCTACTGATTGATGCTTGCAGCATTCTGTTCATTTAGAAATAGAAACCTCTTCTCATCTTTAATCTTGGGGCTGGGAGTTGAAGTAATGCGGAGGAGAAAGTCCCAGAACACAATTAAATCCCTTTGCATCGCTCAGCTTTTAACTTTTGTTTCTCTTTTAACGCAGTTAAGACTCCAACAATAGGAGGCTGTGATTCTCTTGTTCAGAGGAGGGATGCTTCTTATTTTCTCATGTGTAGAAGGATGAAGGGAAGAGGGAGGACAGCCATGTTTATGGAAAACGGTGTTGTGCCCGCAACTGTCTTGGATGCCTTCAGGTGTGACCTCGTTTGATTCTCGAACAACTCGAGGAAATAGGAAATTGCGTCCTGCACACTGTTGAGCAATGCACAGTTCCGAGAAGAACAGTACATTCTTCTCTGTTGTATATATTATACGAGGCAAAACAAATCCACCCAGGTATCTACTGGGTTCAACAGCCTGTGCTGTTTCCATTCCACTGTGTAATAATATGAGTGATCTTGGCACTCACCCTCTAGCACCTGAGAAGAGCTTTGGGAAAGCCTCGAGTGAGCAACGGGAGTTGGGATAGTTAGCCTAGAAGCTCGCCTGTGAGTCACTGTAGACCTATTTGGGCGGAGGAGGGGCGGGAAGACCAGAGACTTAATTTCTAGATTTCATCTTTTGCACTAATACTTAGAATTAGAAATGGGCTGGTTTTTATTTGTTACCTTCTAGTCCTAGGCTTTAGTTTCCTGAAATCAGATCACTGTTCCGAGAAACAAACTGCACCAGAGGGGAAGGATGGAGGAGAGAAAAACCAAACCTCTCTTCTTTGTTAATGAGTCATAGTGTCCACACTTGGGTTTTCATTGACACCAGCTGGAATGGGTTTTGCCCATCTCTCAGGCGGGATCCTAGTGATTGTTCATGGGGCCTGCATTTCATTTGTGGCACCAGTTAATTCTGGAAACTCAAAATTCATTCAAGGGAATATGTGCTGAAGAACACTTTCTTCTTTCTCGAGGTGTGTAATTTGATATTTGGGACCGCGTTACACAAAAGTTGATGAAGTGTGCTTCACTATGGCTCTTCAGGGGAGGAGGGTCTATGGTAACCAGAACTTTTAGCTGTGGGGAATAGCCTAGAGCAGCGGATGGCAGACTTCTTCTGGAAAGTTCGATATAGTAAATATTTTAGACTGTGGGTCGTATGGTCTCTGTGGCAACTACTGTGAATTCATTCAGCTGTGATGGGGGGAAAACAGTCGTAGACTGTCTGTAAACAAATGGGTACAGCTGAGTTCCAAGAAAACTTCATTGCAGAAACAGGAGGGGGAGCAGATTTGGCCTGTGAGTTGTAGTTTGTCAGATCCTAGCCTAGACGTTATCTCCGGTCTGTCCGTATATAGGATTCTCCGTGCCAACCACATAGCAAATACTCAGTGATTTTTTTTAAATGACCAGATACCAATGTACGAAGGAGCAGCAAAACCTCACCATGGCCTGAAATCATAGGTTGGACACCTAATGCCCAAGATCGTGGTATCTGGAGGTGGGGCCTTTGGGAGGTGATTAGGTCATGAAGGGAGAGCCCATGTGAATGGGATTAGTGGCCTTATAAAAGGGGCTGCAGCGAGCATGCTTGCTTCTACCACGTGAAGACGCAGCGAGAAGTTGGCGGTCTACCCTGTAAGAGGCTCGCACCGGAATCGGGCTGTGCTGGCACCCGGACCGTGGGCTTCCTGCCTGCAGAATGGTGAGCAATCATTTTCTGTTGTTCATAAGCCGCCCACTCTGTGGTGTTTGGTTACAGCAGCCCAGACAAAGGTATCTATCTAGAATTTGTTCCTACCAACTGTGTGATAAATCAGGAGTTGGTAGGAATAGTTTCAATTTACAGATGAAAAATGAAGCATGAGAAACTAGGACCCCCAACATTAGAGTCAAATCGTCATTTAGAATTGAAGCTGCTTCTAGTTTTTTTTCCCCCCACACTTAAGCTTCATTGTTTAATTTTTTTAATGGAGGTATAATTGACACATAGTGTTACATTAGTTGCAAGCATAAGACATAATAATTGACAAGGGTATACATTGTTCTCTTCACAAGGGTAGCCGCCATCTGGCACGGTACAGTATGACTACAGTATCATCGACTATATTCCTTATGCTGTGTCTTTTGTCCCTGTGACTTTCTCCTCCTCTAGGTAGAAGCCTGTTCCCCTTCACCCATTTTTCCCCTCTCCCTACCCCCCCCACCCCCGTTCTGGCAACTGTAATTTTGTTCTCTGTATCTATGAGTCTGATTCTGCTGTCTTGTTTGTTCGTTGGTTTTGTTTTTTGGATTTCACATATAAATGAAGTCCTATGGTAGAATTCACACATCTCGACTCTATTTAATGTCCCATTTACTGAACCCCCTCCCGCCCCCGGTTTTATGCTATTTATTCTAGGAAAGCTGCTTCTCTCCCTCCCCCAAAGAAAATACTATTTTTGCTGTATCAGATAAGGTATTCCATGCTGCAAGAGATGGAAAGCCTCGTTCAATTAGCATTAAACAATACAAGGAATTTGTTGGTTGATATAAGCAAAAAGTCTAGATTACAGTTGGTTCCAGACAGGCGTGGCTCAGTCGTTCAAAGTTACCAAGAGCCTGGTTCCGCTTTGCTGCTTTGTTCTGCCTTCCGCTTCATTCTTCCCTATCCGATCCCTCCCTGTACCTCTTAAGGTTTTCTTGCTTGAGAATGGTGGAGTGAGGAAAATGAACTTCTCAAACTTCTGCTGACCTTAGCTGGCTAAAGAAACTGAACATAGAGAAGAATAGACTAACAGGTGTCCTGGTTTGGGCGTGGGAAAAAGAATGCAATTAGGCAAGTCATTTGAATATTTGGAGGTCTTGAAAACTGGGAACAAACCGGAGAGTAGGTGCCTTCTAGGAAAGGAGGAAAGGTGGCTTCTTTGGAGGCGCAAGCATGTAGCAGCTAGGCCGAGCTCAGAGCCAGGGAGAGTCCCTGCAGGCCCAGGAGAAGGTGAGCTAACAGGGTAGATGGACAAGTAGGGAAGGACCAAATCCTGAAGACCTATGAAAATGTTGGTTTTGGGCGCCTACGTGGCTCAGTGGGTTAAAGCCTCTGCCTTCGGCTCAGGTCATGATCTCAGGGTCCTGGGATCAAGGCCCACATCAGGCTGTCTGCTCAGCAGGGAGCCTGTTTCCTCCTCTCTCTCCCTGCCTCTCTGCCTACTTGTGATCTCTCTCTCTGTCAAATAAATAAAATCTTTTTTTTTTTAAAGTTGGTTTTTATCTCCGAGTTGAACGGGGGATTGCTGAAGAATTTTGAGTGGAGGAATGATGAAATCAGAAAAAATTACTCCAGCAGCTTTGTGGAATGAGGTTCAGGGAGAAAAAGCAATGAACCTAATCCGATTAGCTCGTGGTAACATTGCAGTGGCAGGAAGGGGAACAGAAGAGTAAGAGCCTCTTAGAATTAACTCACTGGAGACAGAGAAAAGTGAAGCAACCAGAATGACTTCTGGGCTATGATTTCAGCAGCCGGGAGCATGATGTGACCGCACACCATGATGGATCAATCTCCCTATCCCTGTGCCTTTCTTGTGTGAGTCTGGGATGTATTGAGTAGCTTCACGTGGGATGAGAACTGTAACAGGTGACAATCGCCAGATGGTCTCGTGGTTGTTTAAGTGTGGGGGTGGGGTGGGGAGGGGAGTCTTTGCAAGCATCTGTAACCGGTTTATAGCCATGGTTCCTACTGTCTCTGGGAAGTATAGAGCGCTGGCCAGATTGAATTCAGATGGAGCCACAGCTCCTGGGCTGCTTAGCCTTTTCAGATTACTACTGGGTGGGGTTGTCGTGGAGGGAAACTGGGCTCTCTCTCTAATCCCCTCAGGCTGCTCTTGCTAATGGGACATACTCTAATAGTCAGAGCCACCATCAGCCCTAGAGGGAAGAGTGCCTCTCTTTTGCTTTTGTGAAGAGCCCGCTTGAGGGGGCGCCATGGGCATCCTATGGGTGAGGGGACGCCATGGGCATCCTATGGGTGAGGGGACGCCATGGGCATCCTATGGGTGAGGGGACGGAGGGCGGCCATCCAGAGCCCTGGGTCCACCTGGGACTCACCAGGCCTCCTAAAGTGCACTCTGCAAACATGCAGGGGAAGAAGGGGGATTGAAAGGGGCCTTGTCACTGTTCTAGCTGTGGGAACGTAGGTCAGAAGCATCCCTGCTGTCATTGCAAAAGGGCTCCCAGCGTCTCTTCCCAGGCAACGTCCTCTGTTAAGCTGTGACCGTAGCAGCGTGGGGGCCAGGGCGTGAGTGACCAGCGGAGGGGAGGACTGCACCGAGCTCGTGTGGGCTGTCATGACTTTGCAGGGCACCCTCTCCTCCTTCAGGGGTCCAGCTCCAAGGACCTGAATGTTAGGGGTGGTGGGTGGGAGGTGAACCAGATAGATGATTTAATAAAGATTGGTTCTTTAGTGAGAAAACATTTTGAGGCCACAGTAAAGAGGATTCAAAATGAAAACACAGGTGTCATTTTCAGAAGAGATTCGGGAAGACTTTGAAAGCTTCAGTATGGGTGAGCTGCTTTTCAGGTAAAACCAGTCCCTTAATCCCAGCTGAGTAGGCAGTGAGGCTCTAGGCGGAAGACCAGGGGGGATGCAGTATGCTGTGAAAGGTGCAGAGAAAGCCTTTCTGCCTTCTCTAGGCTTCCTTTCTTCCCTGGTCTTTGTTTCTTTGCAGTGGATTAAAATGCCCTCTCCTGATACAGTGGCAAAGCAAGGAGGAGTCCCTTGCTCTTGGTTTTAGGGGCACACAAACAACTAAAGTTAAGGAGAACTCTGTTCCAGGACTTCAGGCTGTATTGGATGTTCATGGTGGGCCAGGCATTGTGAGTGGCTAAAGGTCAGGGGAGGGGTGATAAACAAATCAGAGTCCCTGCTCTCAGAATGCCCACTGTTTCTGGGTGAGGACAGGTGTCTTTCTAAGTAATTGTGACACATGTCA